>OX328130.1:65147677-65160177 GCA_946811695.1 Gonocerus acuteangulatus
GACCCTACTTTTTCTGATAGTTGCAATTTAAAACAACCGAGTTAAACAAAAACAATACCCCATGCAAAAGAACAAAGCAAACGCTTTAGAAGTTTTAAGTCTATATTTCTCCGATTGACATCACTCAGTCGAAAATTACTTTATAACCATTTATGTAGAGACATTAGTACGCTTTCGAATGGGAACCTTCCCAACCTATTTAAAGATATTTACTGCAAAAAGTTTTTCGAATACTTCCTTAACTTCAAATGTAATCAACATCTTAGTTTAGATGAATTCCAAACACTTATAACATATTTCCAATGTGGGAATGGAATCCCACGATTTAATGTACCCAAACCGAAAATGAGCTACATAAACATTTGTTCCACTTATCTCAAAAACTGTAGCTGATATCGCCTTAAAAACGGTTTCATTTGTTATCGTATGTTAAGGAATATATTACGCGAGTATCTGTAAGCATATAAACCCGAAAACGTAAGCGCTACGATTTTTTTCGCGCAAATTTCGTACCAAAACCCCCCGGAGGACGGATTCTACTGGTGAACGAACTTGACGTTTCAAATTAGACGGTTATTGTTACAACGTTCTTCAAAATCTGAACATTTTTAAGCCTGTGAAATAGCGGACAAATATATATATATATATATATATATATATATATATATATATATATATATATATATATATATATATATATATGTATGTATATATATACATATACTGTGATTAAAATTTTTACATCTCCTTTGGGGGTTAAAAAAATAGCCCACGCCGCCGCCGGCAAATTTTGCCTCCATTGCCACAGATTTTTCCATTGCCACAGGATAATTGACTAATACTGTTATAAAAAGTGACTGATCCAGGTCGGCTTGGGCGTATATAGAAAATAATTTCGGGAGAGGCTGGGAGTATTTGGGGGGAGGGCTGAGAGCATTTGGGGGTTATGGAATATTATCAATCTAGATCTTGGAATAGTTAGCCAATTAAAATGATATTGCACCATAAAATTATTTTTTCTGACCAATTATTTTTTCTGACCAATTATTTTTTCTGACCAAAGTTAGTTCTCACTCCGAATTGAGGAAGAGCTAAATCTAAGGGCAAGATTCTACCTGTTAGATTCTAGCTTTTATTCACTCCACCCTTTGTCTAAGGAGAGCGAACTGACAAATATATACCTATATACCAATGTTTGATCCTTTGGTATCAGTTAAAAGAAAATATCCTATCAGTATAGGTTTGTACCAATTTCACCACACTGAACTAATGTGACCGCATTTTACGGTATATTTTTTAGCTTAAATATGCTTTGGCGATGACTAAACTGAAAAAAAAAAACGTTACAAAAAAGTGTCTGCTGGCGTTCGCGCATGCGAGGTACATGTACAGAATAGAAGACTGTATGTTATATAGTACTTTACAAAGGTTTGTTGGGTAGACCTAAAGCATATTTATGTTCCTGAATTTGAGCAGAAGGCTCTAAACACATATTTTTTTTCTCCCCAATGATATTGGTATTCCATACTTAAACAGTGTCCTAGGTAAGAGAACGTTAAGCCATTTCAAACTAACCATTTAAAAAAAAAAAAAAAAGAACATAAAAAATTCTAATTTTGGGGGAGTAGTCTACATTCGTACATTATTAGAATGCCTAACAAAAAATAAATAAACCATTTTTTTTTTTTTTGCGTGGTAGGCGGAAGGTCAAATAATAAAAACTTCACCATACAGTTTCACTAACTTTATTACGTCCCTACATGTTTCATACCTTTATACAATGGGCCTTTATGGCGAATTCGCCATATTGAATTCTTTCAGACCATGATCAGTCTAGACGTGGCCATACTGGTGGAAGGTTATCCTCCTCAGGTTGAGGCTGTAAGTTTTACATTTGTAATTGTTTCCCCCCCTGAAGAGGCACCAATAAAGGTGTGAAACATGTAGGGACGTAATAAAGTTAGTGAAACTGTATGGTGAAGTTTTTATTATTTGACCTTCCGCCTACCACGAAAATAAGAAGATTAAGAAAAAGGGTCAGTTGAAGAATAAAAAATAAACCATGTTTTTATTTATTTGTATTTTTGAGCCCGCTAATGTGTGAGTTGTTCTTTTCAATGTTTAGTGGATAGAACCTAACAGTAGATGTATGAATAAATAAGATTATGTATGCATATATATATATATATATATATATATATATATATATATATGTATGTATATTCTAGCCTTATGAACTTCATAGGTCTATATAAAAATTTCCTGTAGAAAAAAAACCTGAAAAGAGTATATCTAGGTTCAATGGATGCTGATTTTTGAATATAAATATATTAAATTTTATTTACAAAGTGTTCATAAAATTTGGAAGAATAAGAATACTTAAATAATAACACTATCATCTTCTTTTGAAATATACGCTTTATCACTGAGCGGCAACTTTTCAAACTTTTTCATAATGAACTGAATAAAATTCTTCAAAATACCTAAAAACAGATACAATTATATTAAACAGAAAAGTTTTCCTTTAGTTAATATGTTTGAAATATCATGCCAATTTTAGAATGTCCAGCGTACAACATTTTTAGCACATTTGGCTGTAAGTATAAAATGTAGCTTCTGAGGCTGTATTCTGGAAAGAATTTGTGAAACATTTTTACTAAATACAAACAATGCCCCCTGTTAAAAATATGTATAGCGTGTGAGTCTGGTTACAATTTTTGTTTTTTGCCTCAAAACATGTTAAAAAGCATTCTATAATGAACAATGGAATGAACTTGTTAACCAGCAGCATTAGTCAACCTAGGGTTTACTAAGGGCCCAAATTGTTAATTTCCTCCTAACAGGAGAAATGTTTGTTTGTTTCTTGTTTATATTACAACAAAATTTAGAATACTTAGTGTCAAAATTCAATTTAAAAGGAAGATGTGCTGTAAAAATAAACGTAATCGGTTCATTAGAAATGAAGGGTTTACTTTGAAACGTAAGAATTAATTTGCCCTTACATGCTGTAATTTTTACTTTCTTCAAACAAAACTCAGTAGATAATGTACCAAACTCATGGGAAACGTGTTGTAAAAAAAAAAAAAAAAAAATCAAAATTGGTCATTTGCGTTAAGAAGTTGTGGTTTACTTCAGAAGAAAATTAAAATACAGTTTAAAAAATACACTAGTGAACATAGAAAGTGCATTATCCTTCAAGCAAATTTAATGCCGATTTTAAAAAAGTAATGCAACATTGAAAAATAATAGGTACAAGCAGGGAAAAGTATAGATTTTCAACAAAAAACACAGTTTTTTCTAAATAATCTATAGAATGGCATTTGACTTGGGCAAAAAGGGTTGAAACATGCGATTGGCAGCATTAAACTACATTTCTGGTCTAGTTTTGCCCCTTTGAGCATTGTAATCCACTTGCGATAAATTAATGAAATATTGATATTATTATTTCCGATTTATGCTGGGGAGCAAACTTTGGGATGAATTGTCAACTGGTAACCGACCTATTTTTGTCAACAATTTCAAATTGTCACTATAAATTTCAAGTGAATAAAAAATATTACCAGCAGTAATAAATATGCCAGCCATAGTTGAAGATAGCCTCAAACAAAACTTCAACAATGGTTCATGAGACTGTGTTACAACAACTTTCAAAGCACTAACATCATATTTAAAAAATATTCCTGGCACACCATGAGAACCTGAAATGGAAATTTAAAATTATAATTGAACTATAAAATTTCAAATGACAATAGTATCAAAACAACTTTTTTTCTTCTTTTATTTGAACCTCAACAAAAACTTTTATTTTTTTCATTTCTTCAATAACATTCCCGCCATTTTCAGACAAATCATTATAATATAATAATGTCATCTCTATTTCTTTACAACACACGTTTCTCATTGGTCGAATTTAGTTGCAATAAAGGAAAAATAATGGCTGATATGGGCAAAGTAATAATTTGGGTACAGAGTAAACCCACACCCTTCAAATTGACGATTTACTTTATTTTTAAAATAAACCTTTATAATAAACTGTGTTTTGTTGAAATATAACAAAAATTACGGCAAATTAGTAATTTGGGACTGTAATAAACCCCTCCCTCCTTCAGATGGACCAATTTTGCTGGTTAACAAACTCAGGAAATTATTTGTTATGGGAATGTCCCAGTTTTGGGGGGGGGGGGGAAACAAAAACTGAGGCTGCTATCGTGGTAACAGACACACACAAACACATATATACACACACATAATTTTAACGCTCATTTTCAGTCTCTAGTAAGAAGATTTGATAAAGATTTGAAAGACATTTTTCAAAAATTCTCTCAGTGCAGCCTCAGTAACTCCATTTCTTCAGAAAGTGCTAATAGAAATGAGGTAATAATGGTTTTTGTTGTTTTGGGAATGGCTTAAAGCTGAAAACGTTAATGAAGAAATGAAAAAAAAAAAAAAAAAAATTTGGTTGAGGTATCAAAAAAAGTTGTTTTAGTAAGTTGTTGACCTCAGAAGTTTCAGTGAGGAGAAAATATTCAAAAAATAATATTCTTAAGTAGATAACTGTTAAGTTTTACCTTTGTCGTGATCGATGACTCTCACGTGGTCTTTTACAGAAAATTGGTATGTTTTGGCTTTGGAAAAGAATGTCTGTACGTCTGTTGGAACTACTTCAATGAAGTATTGGTACAGCGCCATGTCTGAAATCAACAAAATATTCATAATCTCAGGTCAATACAAAAATAAAAGACATCATCACCTTCGCATGTTTCAATCCAATTTTTATATTTGGTGTGATTTGAAAAGCCTATAATATGAACTCTTAGAACCTTGAATGGATTTTTTCATGGTGCATTGACGTCAGGCCACTAGCGCTGACTCAAGTAATGCTTTCTTAGATTGAGGTGCCGATGTCCGAGGCTATTTTGTAAAACATTTATTAGGCTTTCAATTGATCACCTTCCAATTCCCAGGATTTCACAATCATTTTTGTGATATTTAAGAAAACAAACGAAAAGTCCAAACAAAATTTATCTTAAAGTAACTTAGCAGTACTTGCTCCCCAAAACTGTTTAAAACATTAACTTATATTTATGACGTTTCGAATTAGGCATCTTAAAATGTCAATATGACTTGTCCACTCAACATATTATGAAGATTCTTACCTGGATTTAAAAATGCTAATTTTATGGACCTGAATATAACATTATAAAAATAACAGTAGACCTTAACACGACTTATTTTAAGATGCCTGATGATAAACCTAAACACTTTCAAAACATCGCAAGTTTATGTTTTGAACAATTTAGGGGAGCAACTCCTGATAGTTACTTCAAGAATCAATTGATCCTTCCCCACCCTCACCTTTAACTTACAAAATTTATCTGTTGATTTTTATTTTATTTATTTATTTTTTGTAATACCCCCTCTAATTTGAAATGAACCATAATTTATGTATTATAGTTTGGATGAATGTCAAACCGTGTGGACAACGTTTCTAGTAGGTTTGATGTTTCTCCCCACCCCCTCCACTTTTATAAAAAACAGATACCTTAAAAATAGCTTCATTCAATATTTCACAGCAAAATACCTATAAAAAAGTAACCACAGCCCACGAATAAAAAATCTTTAGTGCTTGATTTTTTTTACCTGCAAATTTTGCCAAAAAAAACAACAACAGTATTCCGAAGGAAAGAGCCTACAGTCATTTCTTGTCTAAGCTACCAGATTGTATCATCGGATGTACACCATAAGCAGAGAGAAAACGTAGTATCATGGGATAAAAAAAATTCTAATTATATTCATTTATTTATTTATTAAGAGTTCACAACGTGATGATATGCTTTTTTTTTTTTTTTTTTTTTTTTTTTTTTTTTTATCGTTCTGAAAGGTGTATTCAACCGCGGGAGGTCGTGGGCACCCAACGAAAGGAAGGAACCTTTTAAATAAATCTTAAATACATTTTTTAATTTTATTATATAGAAAATGAATAATTGAATTAAAGAAAAAAAGGAAAAAAAAAAAAAAAAAATTAAACAAAACAAAAAAAAAATGTATAAGCCTCCAGCCCACACCGCGGAAAGGGCACCGTCCGAGCCCAGAACCACCGCGACACCGCTGCACTGCTCTCCTTGTAAAAAATCTTTAGAAGGGGAAACTTAATCATGCAAGGCTCTACAGGGAGTTGTGCTCGCCCCCTCCCTGGGAGGGCGTCCACAATCTCAAGAGCCCTGGACTTTATGCTCTTTAAGTCAATGTGCGAACAAAGCTAACAATTATACAGCACCGTATAAACATGTAATACAAATATAAACAAAAAACAATGCATAATTTGGAAGATAATTTATAAAATAGTAAAGTTTAGAATACAAAATGAAAATAAAACATATATATACACACACACACATAAATTATAATGTTAAATAAATAGTAGTGTATTAAAAATGTTGAAATTTCTTTTTAAGTTTCAGAGTTTAGTGTATTGTCGATGTGTGTACTGTTCTGGGTGAGCAATTTGTGTAAATCATTTGGTAAGTTTTCTCTCTTCCTGCAGTTTCTAAGTAGGTGTTTAATTGTTACAGGGAACGGTGCACAGACTACAGTTTTGTTTGTCCTGTTTTGTCATTAAATATGAATGTGTCAAGTGTGAATCTCCAATACGTAGTCTAGAATGTACAACTTCTTCTCGCTTTACTTTACGAGTACTGGAACTCCAGGCTTCTAATTATATACAAGCGTTATATAAGAGTATTTGAAAAGATAAAGTGACTTACTATCATGAGATATTTTCTCCTCGCTGTCAAGAGGGTTAATAATCCCAACCAGAGTATCACCAAACGACAAATGATGAATTCGATGGGAAAAATTGTACTGTGATTGCGGTATAAGGCCTGAGAAATGTACATGACCATTGAACGGAAGAGCGATTGATTTACCAATAGTTATATGTAAGTTCCCAGCAACCTTATTTAATACTAATGTGCCAAATATTCTACAAGCATCTGGAGCATAATTCGGCTCAACCTCCCTGGAAAAGTATAGGAATTAATAGTTTAATAGGCGGGAAATAAAAATTTGTGAATATTTATGTTTCTGAAAATTATTACTTATTTTGAAATGCTTAAAGTAGAAAAATTTACCCTATACACAAAAGTGGAGAGCAGCTAACTTTTACCTTTTAACCCTATGAGGGTGGGAGTCGTATGACAGAGGGTACCTGGTGATGGGACCCTCCTGATACCTGCCTGTCCCTCCTGACGGCTACTAGCTAGCTCCCTTCCAGGGCGCTCAACAATTGTCTTGTTTTTTTTTAGATTTGTATTCTCGTATTAGTAATATATATATTCTTTAATTAGTGCAGAAGCCTTTCCATGTAACACCTTTGTGCTACTGAAAGAAAACTTATATCTCTGGAAACTGCGATGCTTCCTACAATTACAAATTACATTGTTTACGCTTCGGAAAAAGCCCACCTTCTTCGTCGAAATCCTAGAATGCTCTTCAATAGTACTTCCTGGAGCTGAGGAAGGGCCGGGCTGCGATGTTTCATCTTCCGAGAAGTCTCAAATACGTCTACTAAGAAATCTCACTAATAGTCTAAAAGAACTGGAAAAGCCTACCGCCCTCATTTTTTTTAAATTTAATTTTCGAACTTCGCAAAGACGGCGATTTGCTCTTTTTAAAATACAACAAATACAGATTTATACAAAAATACAAACTTGTAGAACCAAATACAACAAAAGAAAAGAAGCGACCGTTCTTATACGATATATAGTCATGGCTCTGTGCTGGCTGCTGGAGAAGCCCACTGCCAGCCAGTCACAGCTTTGTGCTGGCTGCTAGAAAAGCCCTCCGTCCCGAAAGGGTTAACCAATTGAACTGAATTTTAGAAACATTGATAAGTACGCTGTATGTTTAACAGCCCAATATATTTGGGCCGCCAACTTTGTTTTTAAATAAAGAATTTCTTTATTCTTTCTAAAATTCTAATATTTTTTTTTTTTTTTTTTTTTAACGGTGTATCAACAATTAGGCTATTAACGCCCCATTTTACTATTAAAAGAATTTTAAAAAACCCGACAGAAAGGATAAACATGTTTAATGGAAAGTAATCAACACAGAAACTTAAAACACAATTTTATCTGGCAGAGATTAATCCTTCAAAATTTGCATAGTAAACGTTTTTTTTTTAATTAATTTAGCTACTGAATGGATATCTTCCACTCAACAAAATTTTGCAACGGTTTTTGAGATATTTACATAAGTTTCAAAAATTATCTTGGTAGATGTTCAATTGAAGTCAGAACTGATTCTGCTGGCAAATACTAAAATATAACATTTTTTTTTTTTTTTATTTTCAGGAATGATCATGAGCTGGCTCAAATAATTATAAATTTTGAATTCAAATTAACTGAACATTAAAAATGCATTCTTTTAACCGAACTGATGATATTTAATTGTAAATATATTTTTAAAATATAAACCTTTCTGGTAACCCTTTATGATAGTAAGTATGTCTTGATTTCCATAAAAAATCATTAATGGCATGGAATTCCTCTCTGAGATATGTGTTAAAATATCGAATATCATTAAAATGAACAGTTTGCTCAGGGCTCATCTCAAACCAAGTAGTTTCTTGCTTTAAAGTCCCAAATTTCAGCATATTTTCATGAGTTGAATCTAAAATATCAGCTCCTACACCTGTAAAATAATATTGATGTGTTAATAGGGATTGAAGAAAAACATAATTTTACTGAACGTTAGTCTGTTCAGATAAACGGAAAAGTTCAATTCCGCATGAGCGAAATTTTGAGGGAGATATTCCCAACGGTTCCATCATTTGCAAACTCTCATTTATAAGGAATAACACAATATGTGAAACATTATAAAAACTGATTATGTCTTGTTTAAGAATAGGGAAGGCTTTGAGAGGCCAGACAAAGGAAATAGTGTCTAATATTTATCAATACTTAGCCAAAGCTAAGACTAAAAATTTTTTAAACCTCCTAGTGATAAGGTTATAACAGAAATAATTATTAACACCAATTTCTTACACAGGGAATATATGCCATGCCCTTTTCCCTCCAACTAAACCATCTATTTAAACAGACTATAGCTTAAATTGTTTTTAGCCTTAGCAATGGCTAAGTATTGACAAATATTAAACACTATCTCCCCTGCCTTGCCTCTCAAAGCCGTGTGTTGTTCATTGTAATGGAAATGCAAATGGCGGAACCTTAATATTTCCCTCAGAATTTTGTTCATGCAGGGTTAGAACTATTCCACCTAACTGAACGGGTTATAAACTGAATTAAAAGTCTAATTTATAAAATTATTAAAATCTATTTATATGAAGTATTGGCTTGTAAAATAAGTTTGTAGCATTTTTCAATATATCCTTTTAATTCTCTCTATGTTTATAAAATCATGTTAACTTGGTCAATAATGTTTACCAATTCTAAAAGAGGATTATTTAAGGTGCTTTGCTAATGACCTTGGCAGTAGGAGCACCTATAATTTAAAAAAAAAAAAAGAAAAGGTGCTTTTATACCTCAGTTTCAATCGAAATCCCTTATCTTTGAGTGGTTTTACACTTGCTCAAAATGGAAGAGGAAAAAAAAATATTTTTTGTCATTCAATGATTTTGTATTTCCGAAAAGGAAAATCTGCAGCACAGACGGTTAACAAAATTTGCAGTGTGTATGGTGATGATGCCTTAGGAGAAAGCACCATCTGTAAGTGATTTGTTTGGTTCAGAACCGGAAATTTTAACTTGGAAGACGCAATGCGCTCGGGTCTTCCTTCAACTATTCATGATGACCAAATTCAAACATTGGTCACAGACAGCCCTCACTCTACGACTTGGGACACTAACTGCGCTGTGGTTGAATTGACTGATGTGGAAATTGGAAGGAAATTGATTTAATATTTTGGGAGGAAAAGTAAACTAAAATAGAAAATGTAACTTTTCAGGAGAAAATATTTCCTAAAGACTGTTAATAAAAGTTGATACCAAGCTATTCTTTCTCTAATTATTTTGTTGGGATTTTACACCTTTTTGTTATTAATAACACTTACAGACAGTCTCATTTCACTCTTTTTTTATGGGATAATTTATTATTCATTTTACTGCTTTACTAAGTAATATAGCTACTTAAATAATTAGTGCATCAACTTCTAAGCTTCTGATTGTGTATAATTGAATAAATTATTGACAAATAACTATACATTAAAACCTTTTTTTCGCATATTCTTTGGGATTACATATTTAAGGTTTCTGAAGAAGGCATACAATATGGATCCAGATGACATTACAACTGGGTTTGATTCAAAAACGGTTAGTAGATTTCAGGCATGCATGTATATTTTAATATTAATAAACAGTTAAGGCTATGAGATTACTAAAATATTTGAAAGTAGGTTTTAATATAATTATGTATGTTAAAAAAGTGTGATAGAAATTGCCGACTTACTGTGACAAGGTGTGGCAACAACTATATCGATGTTCAGAGTAAGCTTGGCATCGTACTCAGGATCTGGCATGAATTTAAAATCAACATTACTCTCGAGATAGTAACTAGTTTCACGAACTAAAATCCAAGCAATCAGGAGGTATGCAATGACTGTTACTGAAAAAAAACAAAAAAAACAAGGATATTGATGGAACTAAATCTAATAAAAAATTCTAAAACATTAGATTACCTGTCCCTCCAAACCTTGTTCTTTCCACAAAATCATCTTTATTAACTTTAGGAAAAGTATCTAATTGCTTAACAATTTCTGCTCCATAAAAGGAAGATTTTTTCCGCTGCCTCAACATAATAACAACTAACAAAAATTAACTACGAATATAAAAATGGAATGATGACAGTTTCTTAAGCATTAATTTAAAGAAATTTCCAAGCATGTCAAAGTAAATGCATTTATATTGTAAGTTATAGAATTTCTGATCTATTGAACTTAATGATATTCTAAGAACTGAAAGTAATGGTAGCTTGAAGATTGACACATAAACATAACATCAATGATTTGTTGTCACCGGTGCATAAGTTTATCCACCATTGCCAAAGAAGTATATTTAAAACAATTTTCAAATGGCGAATAGAAAGATTCAAAAGGCATAGAAGGGACAACGTGTGACATTATCAACCTAATTGCGCTACCTGGAAGATGCTGTCAACATAAAATGGGTAGCTAAAAAACAGCATACAAATCATTCCATTGTAGATTCAAGATTCTTGGCAGAAAACTGGAGAGTTTTCAAGAACAATAATTAAAAAAAGTGAATATATAAAATCATCTTCCTCCTATGGTCTTAGACATATTTCCACTTTTCATTATTAGGTGTCAGTTATACCAAATTCCAACTGGCTCAATAATGGATTTATCGAGTATGGGTAAGTTTTTTAATCTTATGTTGACCTTCTCGAAAAAAGATGTACTAGTGCTTGAAATTGCTTTTTGTGCGCCGAAACGGAGACCTCTTACCTCGGAATACATTTCTTAACATATTCCTACCAACTTCTGGTTTAGAAATGTTGACCATCTTTGGCTCAATCGCTCTTACTTTCTTATCTATAGATCTTTAAAACAATTGGTACTTACGTATTAGCTTCAACGAAGGTTAAAGATGTGGGTCTCTTTCAGAGATCTGGATCATGGATAACGCATTTCTATTGGTCTATTCCTATTAGCAATTCTATTGATCGTAGAGTTTATAGTAACCGTCTTGTTCCCTTTCTATTTAGAAGTTCTAAATTAGAACGCAATTCATTAGTACATTTGTGTTTTTTTACGAGATTGGTGTTTCTTTGTTTGTTTTTACGTGATTTTCTATCTTGTTTTCCTAGTTTGTTGATATTCAATGTTCATTCGTCGATGCATCCTATTGGGCATTGGACCTCTTTGTAGTGAACATGTAGAGCCCTTCCCTAGTTAGTTGTGTTGTAAGTGCTCCTAATATATGAAGTGTTCCGTGTGATGGCTTATTTTATTTCTCCCATTTATTAAATCAACATATTTTATCGATCAAAGAAAGCCCTATTAAATTACTTATCGGTTCATTATCCACCGAAAAACCATCCTTGACTACATTATCAACGAGTTGGATCACGGTATGGTTGGATTTTACTAGAGTTTCGATATAACCTTGAGCAAGCCTAAACGCATAGCAATTGTGCCATTAACATAACTGCTACGCGTTTTCGCTCGCTCAAGGTTATAATGAAACTCTAGTAAACCCAAATCGTTGATAATCCCGTCGCCATATTGGAAAAAACACAATTGACGCCTTGATCCAGATTTCTGACCCGGTGATGATCCAGATCTCTGAGAGCCGGTTCTTCAACCTGCGTTGAAGCTAATACGTACCTAAGTACCAAACAATATTAACATCATATAGGTATCGTAATTTTAAAGGATTATCGCCCTTATTGAGCTCACACAATCATGGCCACACTTTTTAAATTTCCCTTTAAAAAAATCCTTTAAATTTCAATTTATAAAGTTAT
>OX328130.1:65165177-65244902 GCA_946811695.1 Gonocerus acuteangulatus
CTTTCTCACTCCCT
Organism: Gonocerus acuteangulatus; assembly: GCA_946811695.1. Taxonomy (NCBI): domain Eukaryota; kingdom Metazoa; phylum Arthropoda; class Insecta; order Hemiptera; family Coreidae; genus Gonocerus; species Gonocerus acuteangulatus. The sequence continues at coordinate 65,165,192 of OX328130.1, forward strand.
ACACAGTTGTCGGCCATCATTATTGTTTATGCATCAAGTGTAGTAGTAACGTTGACAATTATTATTTTGCTATCTCAGTGTAACTCTCATATTAACTTTTAATCATTCCTATTTTATCAATAATAATTAAATTATCAATTTTGAGTGTATTTTGCACGATTAGTTAATCAAATGATTTTATAACCCCAAAAGTACTCAACACGTGACACGAGCTTCCAATAACAACGGATTTTGTGTTGTAAGTATACTTTTTTTTATTTATATCGAAAATGTTGTTGATCTTATAAAAATGTAATTTTAATTTAATTTTATTAAAAAAATGTAATTAAACAATTAAGATTTTCATAGTTTACAAAAAATCAATCATTATGAATTTTTATTTTGAAATGTCAATGGAAATATTGGTTGTATGAAAAAATTATAAGAGACAATGTTTTCATAAAATTTAATTTTTTACTTTTGTTTGAAAAATTTTTCAAACAATTTTTCATCGTTCACAGCGCTCCATGCTTATTTCACGCATATACCACATTCTTACATACATACAATATACACATTCTAACATACATACATACTTACAATAAGTAAGCTATTTTTTGTCTACACTAGAAATTACTAGGAAATTATTTATATGGCAAAACAACGTTTGCCGGGTCAGCTAGTATATGTATAAAAAAGTGTTTAAAAAAAATATATATATATTATTGGATGTTAGTAACTTCAGGCATTAACACTCCATGCCTAGGGTTATAGGTTTAATTCCTTCTAGGGTTGACTGCAAAATTCTTTTTCGCACGTTTCATCCCTCCCTCCGTAGGGAGGAGACCTGCTTATAAGATTGACCTCATGATGCTATCCAGAAGTACCATCTAGAAAATTTCACCTTTCAGAGCCCATAGATCACAAAAATTACTGTGGTTCTTTGTACACACATATATATATTGTTATGAATATTAAAATTGATGTATCGAAGTATAATGAAATTGAAATTTAATTTTATTAAATCGGGTCGTATTGGGTTCTTATACAAATTTAGAGTTATATTTTTTCAAAAACAATACGTGGTTAGTGATATATATCTTACTACCACAGAATAATATAAAATTTATACTAAGAACATAAATGACCTTATATCCACAGGCGTAGCTCAAGGTCCAATTAATATTCGCTTGATATATCTTCAATTCAAAAACTTATTTTGCAACAAACACTTTAGGATACTCTCCTAGCGGAAAACAATTTGAATCTTCTTTCTCTATTCCTAAAAAACGACTGACGATCTGACCGGCCTTCTTGATTTTAGATTGAGGAAATTTTTGTTCAGTCAGCATTTTATATTACTAAGAAGTAGTAAGAGATTTCTTGGTTCATTATTTAAATTGAATCCATTTATATTGAAAATATCACTACAATATATATAACAATTAATAAATGTGCAATTTAATTCAAAGCGGATACACTTTTTATATTCCTAGATTGTAAATATTGTTAGTATAGTTTTAATGTTTAGTTAATTTTTACGCAAATTTGTTAAAAACAATTTTATTTTATCATATAGACTACTTTTTTTTTTTGAACAATCAAGAATTCAAAGTGATATAAAACAATTTTATATATAAAAGAAAACAAAAAAAAAACAAAAACAGATAAACATATGTGCATACAAAATATTATACCTTCTGCTGATATTTGTTCATTTTTTCTACATTGTTTCTATAAAAGAAAAGAGAAATATATGTACACATATTTTTCTGTTTTTTTAATAGTAATTTTTTTACGGCACTTCAAACTCTATATAGCTTCGTTTTCACCCTTCCTTGCTCCTATAATTCAGCAAATTCACTCCCTTGTTTTATGATTTTACGATATTTTATTGCTTAATTTTATGTATACCCCATCAGAGTATTTATTTTGTAAACGGTTTTAGACTTTTATTCATTCTAATTATGTAAATTGACTTGTTATTCTCAAGGGACGATATACCAGTAAAAAAAGTTTTTTTTTTCTTTTCATTTAATTTCACTTTTAAAAAAGAATAAATAAATACAGCCTATAATTGCATCCTGAAAAAATAGAATCACATAATGTGATTAGCATAAACCATGAAGTCTTAATTATTTTTCAGAGATAAAATGGTCAAAACATTTCTTGTGATATCATTAAAGGCGGTTAAATAGTCACAGTTTTTTTTACAAGTCTATGAATTTGCAAATAAAATCAACTTATAAGAAAATCATTTAATTAACTTAACAATTAAATGTCTCCATTATTTGTATACTTTATTTTTAATTTTTACACTCAAATACACAACATAACACCAAAACATTTTTTTATTTTTTGACTTTTTATCTAATTACTAAGTATCATGAGGCCTCCATTAGCTGCCTCTACTTGTTATATGCCAATCAACAGCTTATCATAAATGGATCGGGTTTGTTTAACCAGGAAGTTTGTTTTATGTTAAAAATATTACATACACTTAATGAGGTACACTTGTCTTATTTATTTATTTATTTTTTTTAATTACTTAGATTAATATAAACCCATTTTTACAACGCTGGGCATCTTATATCACATAATTCAATAGTTTAACATAAGAATTGAAGTTTATAAACTTGATTTTTTGAAGTTTGTGATTTTAATTTATAAGACCATTTTAAGTTTTTTTTTTCTGTCATGCTTGAAAAAAAAAGACAATAGTTCATTGAATGAAATGCTTTGGCTACATTAATAAAATATTTTTATCAATGAAATTAATAAAATATTTTAACATTTTTAATCACTTCCAAATTTGTTTTGATTATTGAAGTAAGTAGAAAGCTATATTTTGTTTTATTGTAATTAATTAATATTTTTGCTGAAAAATTTTTCCTAGGCTCTAAAGTGTCATTTTTTTTTTTTATTCTTTTAATTTTGCTTGATAATAATTTTATTTTATAATTTCTTTAAACTTGTTAGGAAGACTTGTTCCTAATATTGTTTTTGGGCTTTTCCCTAGAATTTATTATTTTTATAATTATAAGGATGTTAAATTGAAGAATTTGTAAATTATAATAATATTTAAGAATTGAATAGTTTTTTTTTATTTTAACCTTTTTTGAATAATTGCTATACTTTCTGTATCTTTAAATATATTTCTTATTTTATTTTTTAACTTTATGAGATATGTAAATTTTCTTTAAATTATTCATTTGTCTAGGTTTATTAGAAAGAAAGAAAGACAAAGTAAAATTACATGCCACGCTTATGAATACAAAATTTGGAAGTGAAGATATTTCCGACAAAGGTTCCCAAAGGGAGACATTCGATGCGTCAAATATTTTGCAGGTAAGTTAGTTCTGATTTTTTTCTGAATTCAAACTAGCCTGTAAGAATGAACTTTTTGTTCTTCATTAATTTGTTATTGTTTTTTCGTAGCATTTTAGAGATTTTTACTTTGGGGAAGAAATAGTTTCTACAATCGAGCTATCTCTAATGCATAGTTCGTCCAAGACTGGGTACTACCAGGCAACTTCATCAATATCTATACCTTAGCTTTGTCATACTTTTGGTTCATAAAATGTAAATAAATTAATCCCTGTATGGTATTTATTTATTTATTAAAATTTCACAATGTGGTGATTTTCTGTTTGCACATTGGCTTGTCATGTTTATATGGTTCTTAATAATTATTACAAACCATATAAATGTGACATTCAAATATTAACAAAAAACAATACATAATTGGGAAGATAATATATTGTATTTATTTTTGTGTATGGTTTATCAAGAATGTGATCTCGGTTGGATATGGTATAATCATCTGAAAATTGTAACAGAATTGACAGCACAAAATAAAATAGTGTGTTTGGAAATTTTTATTATTCAAATTTTAACGTCCATTATAATTAACTCAGAATTTTAGGACGGGATATCTATAGGTTAACACCCTTTCCTGACCAGGATAGGGTTGATGGCTTTTCTTTTTTCTATAGAAAAGCCACCACCCCTTTTGTGAAGGTCCGGAGCACTACAGTGCCTAGAAAAATTATATTTTGATTACTTATCAATTGATGAATAGCTTACAGTATGACTGGAAGAACAACGAGCTTTGAAAATTAATTTATCTAAAACATATATTCCTTCCATTCAAACAATAAAACCAGTTATTTTTATTATTATTTTTTTTTTGAGTGGGTGTTTAACGGCGTATTAAAAAAACAGTTATTATTTACACAAAGAAACTCACAAGGTCAGAAAAAATAATATATCTTGGTCCAGTTAAAATGGACGTGATTGAGCCATTTGGTCAGGATGCAAGATCGGCTTTGGATCTAAACTCCAACCGAATGTGTTAACACTATAAAACAAGAAAAAACAGGAAGACAACATTTTAGGATCAGTAAGAGCATTATCGACAAGAATTTCACTAAGTAGGACCACATTGAATAAAGTGGGGGAGGCATGTCCAAAAAAAGGACCCCTTTTGGCCAACAACTCATTAAAACTTATTGTTATAAGATTTTTCATTATTATATAGTTACTATTATTTACAAAAGAGTTATAATTATTGTTTATTTTATATTATGAATATGTTTTACTTGAAAATAAAGGCTTTATTTATTTATTTATTTATTGTATTTTTATCATTCCTCTTAGAATAATTTAGAAAGTTGTGAGGGTAGTTTGAGAAAGCTCTTAGAGAGATGTTTGTAAAATTCTCATAACAATCTAATAAAATCTTTCTGTCCCTTATCTTCAATTTTATCACTATTTACCAAATAAGATAATTCTTCCGAGACATAGAAACAAGTAGTCTTCTCACTAGTGTACTATCTATCAAACCCGAAATTTGGACAGATCTCATAAAAATTCAGACATCTTTGTTTAGCGGAATTAAACACAATTATTTTTTATTAGCTTTAAATTTACTGATTATTTTATTTAATAACAATTAAAATGGCAGAGGTAAACAACAAGAGAAATATCACCTATTATCGGTCATATAATCATAGTTCGTGGGACCAATTGCAAAGTAAGTAATTTATAGTTTTTTGTAAATTTATCCTATTTGAAATTGATAATTTATTAGTAAGTTTAATTTTTGAAAGTTAGTAGAGGTAAAACAAAGTCTAGGGGGAAAATTTAAATTATATAAAGAGTCTCTAAGAACTCTTTTTATCCTAGAACAAACTTCTTTTATAAACTCAGTGAGTGGGAAAATGCAATCAGAATTGAACTGGAAATTACAATATCGTTGTTATTATGATTAGAGATTAAATAATTATTCTTTAGTGTTTAAAACTTTATTTATTTCTCATCAAACTATTGATGATCTAAATAATAGTGCTTAAAGTTATCCATTTTTTCTTCTAATGATCAATCATTAATTAATTTTTTTCTATACAAGCGTGTGTTAATGTATAGTTTCAAATAATTCTTTCATGTCTAATAATACAGGTCTCCAAAAAAGAAAATGTTTTATGGCTGTACAAGATATTTTTGATAAATTAGATGTTTTTTAAAATCCAGAAATGAACTCCATGTAAAGTTTTGTTTTTGAAACACGGAGAATGACCTTTGAAAAATCAATATTTTGTTGTATTTAACAAGAATATTTCTTGTAAGTGGAAAAAAAAGGAAGACAAATATTTTTTTATGATTTATTTATATTCTTTCTGTCTATGAAATCGTTGCTTCTTCTCTTTGATGGTCCTCCAAACCATCATTCATTTCCCGACTTCTGAAATGTTGCTGTTCCCTTCTTGATCATCCAGCTGTTGACATCCCATCTTTCTTGTTCCCATCTATCTCAAAATCATGAATCCTCATGAAGTTGTTCACCCTATTATTCACTGAAGGCTCCTAAGTTATTGGAATTACAGATAATGTGAGAGGGTAGAAAATGAACTTTTGAGCACATTCTGCTTGATATGTCTTTATTTTTCTTCCATTCTGAAAAAAACACCTGAGAAAGTGGATTTTAATAAATATTTTTCCCAGCTTCATTGTGTGAAAATCGATATAAACAATAATGAAACAATCCTATGCAGGTTTTGGTTGCAGGTCTTTGTTACAATTATTTAACTGGATCTATAATTTATAACTTATTTTTAGATAAGTCAGAGAAAACAAACAATTTATTAAAAAATGAAAAATCGATAGTACTAATTTTTAATTGAGATAATGTATTTTTTATTGGCTACAGCAGTTTTACTTCTGTAATTTTAATGTCTAAAAGATCTTTAAAACGTTAACTGCGGTGCATGCCCCCAGCCCGCATATAACATTAAGTGTGGCCAAACAGCAGCCGCACTTAGCGCGTTAACAAGGAGAAAGGGTAACAACTTTTATCAAACTATAATCGTAAATTGAAGGTAAATTATTATTATTGTGGTTTTGCTGAATTTTTATTTTTAATTTTTTTTTTCTTTTTTTGGGGGGTGAATTTACTGATATAGTTATATAAGCATTTATTTTAGAGCCCTCGGGCTTGTATGGCCATTTGTTTTAGTTATTTATTTCATCACAGACTGTGCCATCTGGAGAGTTAATAGACATCACAGGATAATCTAGGAGATGTCTGTATAACTGTATTATGCTATATTTTATGAAGGGGAAAACTTCCTTTTGTTTCTCACGGTTCTTAGGATTACAGATTTCTGAATATTCATATAAAGGTCATCTGCTGTGCCATGACAATGCAGGCATTTTCTTAATTATTTCGGTATTGCCACAGTATTCGAGTTTAGTTATTAAAATTTCAATTATCGTAATAACTTTTTTTACATTTTTTTTTGCCTCCTAAGGTAATTACCATTTCTTTTACTATTATTTTATTTTAGGTTTTTTTTCTCATAGTTAAGGAAGATCAAAAACAATTTTACACCTAATTTTAATTAAATTAATTACTATTTCTGATTCTGAGTACAATATTATATACAAATCTTACTTCGTTCATTTCTATGTTAAAATTAGAATTGTAGGTCAAGCAATACTGTAGAAGCTTTTTCTTTATTAAAACTTCAAAGATAAGCTTTGATTGGTGTTTCTTGTTTAAAGAAAATAGTTCATTCTTGTTGTCTGATTGAGGAATTAATAATTAAATTCAGTTTAATGATTCATTGATTGTACAACTGAAGAGTGTTGTTTGTCTTGAAATTATAAAGTGCTCCATTCTTAAATTTTAGATTGGAAGTTGTTTTATTACAGACACTTTTTTTTTTTATCTCTTAACTGACAGGAGCCAAGATTGAAAGCATTATCACCTATCTGCAGACTGTTTAAAAAAAAAGTTATTTTATAGAAATGACACAAGATAGCAGCACACACTTTATAAAAAAAAGTTTTGAATATTGGTTCTACAAGTATAATTTTGTTTTCACACACTCCTTGTGTACTATTAAAATTAATACATGAATTCAGAAAAATATAGAAAACTTTCTTACAAAATTGGTTTAATGTAAACATTTCGTTATTGATAAGAGTGGCTTTCTAAGCATGTTATCTTTTTAACCTTCCTTGATAAGAAGTATTTTTCTGAGTTTAACACTTTCCATGTTTCTAAAAAAGTTAGTTGATTTTAGTTAATGTTTTATAACTTTGCAACCTTATTGTCCATGTTTTCTTTCATATTAATATTAATAATATAAGCATACTTTTGAAGCATTGTGAAACATAAAAATAAAAATTGTTTGTTATTACAGGTGTAAAAAATATGCATGGTGCCAGGAGGGTTATTATTTTTTGCACACTTATTGCTGTCCTTCCTGTTATACTACTGTTAACTCCCCTTTATCTACGACATAGTCTCTATGCTGATGTCAAATATTCTGTTGCTGAATCTGACATTTTGGAAATGGTTAATGGGATATCCTCTATATTTTGCCAGGTAAAGACTTGTATTTACCTTAAACTAGGTGCACCCATAATTTTCACTTTTCTGAGTGCATGGTTTAGGTTGGACACCATTTTTATATTTATTTATTGTTATTGTCAAATGTATGGATAATCAATCATCAACACTCTATGTACCTAGCTTCAGAGCTTGTACCTAGAGTGTACAAGAGAGTACTTGTGTCACTTTTCTTTTCTTAATGCTATTCCCTCTACATAGGCAAGAGTGACACATTTTCAGTTGTTTTGTTTTTTTTATTTGTGTCACTTTAGAAATACTACTGCGATGTGCTCAGTAATATGGAATTCATTGAACATATTTCTTCTAAAAGGATCCACCAGTTTCTCATCAGTTATTACAGATTCAGTCAAATATATCAAGAATATATGAGTTTTTTGAATTTATCACTAATGAATCCATATGATAAGGTTCTGTCCTTCACACCTACTGCTCTTATCATCAAATTTTAACCTTCACAATAAAAAGAGAAACTTGCTACTTACTTTAGAACTATCAGGGTCTTGGTCAAAATAATTTATTAATTTGTCATCTCCATCAGAAATATCTGACTTCATTTGTACAAACATCCCTTCTTTCTCTTCATCTGGAAACTCTCAATATATTTGGAATGTGAATATTGGCCATAAAATAGTGAAACATTCAGAATTCTAATGCAAACCTCTGTAAGTATCCGATAAGAGAGGATAAACAAACAGAAAATAATTATTTACGTATCGGTGATCTTTTGAATGCCAGCTGTGGTTTTTAGGAATGAGAGAATAATAACTGGCTACTTGTCATTCGCATAAACATTCTAGCAGGGCTAAGCTTTCGGGGAGGAGCTGCCAGAAAGATTCATAGGACAGGGAAAAGTTAAACATCGCTGTAAATATTGCTGACATTTATTGGCAGTTGGTGAATAAAGTAAACCAGTGAGTTCAGGCCAGGGTTAATAGAACAACCTCCATTCCAACTAATTTCATTATTTTTCTCCTTTATATTAATTAATACTATAAAAAATAGAATGCCATCCCAGAACATGGGTAATTTATTTATTTAAATTTTAACGTCCATTATTAATAACAACGAATTTTGGGACGGGTTATCTATAGGTTCCCACCCTTTACTAGCCAGGATAGGACTGATGCCTTTTCTTTTTTTCGAAAGAAAAGCAACCACCCCAAAGTGGGAATCGAACCCACGACCCTTGGCACGGAGTGTTAAGTGCTCACGCCTTAGCACTCACAGCTACCGGCCCTCCATGGGTAATTTATGTTTGTCTTTTATATTTTTGTTATTAATTTCCTTATATTTAAGAAAATTATATGTATCAAATTAATGATGAAAATTAGTGTTATAAAAATGAAATGGGTTTAAGGAACATGAAACGGTATAAGTAAGAATAAGCAACACAGGCAAAAATGTTTTATTTTGATAGCCACTGCTTAACTTGCATTCTTTTGAAGAGAGATATGTTTTAATTTAGTTAGTACTTGTCCTCTTACAAAAATAAAGAATGATTAAAAAAAACATGGGAAATGATGCTAAGGATTAAGGAAATTTTATATCAAAATTAGTTAGAAATTAATTATCTTAATAATAATAAACTTTAATGACACACTGTTTTGGACAAAGGTCTCTTCATATTTAGAGAACAATTATGGAGTAGCAATCGATTACAATAAATAAATACATAACAAATAAAAGTAATCCTGTTCAAAAATAAGAATATTAATTTGGATATCAATACGGCTCCATTTATATGAAATGAACGTCCATAATTCCCTTTCACCAGTCTCGATCCCAAGCTGCCCTTCTCTAATTATCACCCTCTACTATTCTTATTTCATATCTCCATCGTCAAACCTGATTCCATCAGCTCCTGGTCTCTCATTGACTGTCTACTATATATTTTAACCCTGTCGAATTCAATGATCTTGCTTTGAGAGACAGCAGTTCCTTAAAATCATAACTTTTGTGGGGTGTACATGGCTCTGCTTTTATATGAAAGGACTGAAGATTTTTCTTCTAGTCCCGTATTTGGGATCCTGAATTCGAATTCCAGACCATTCCTTGGCCCACCCAGAATTTAGTGGTTGCTTTAAAGACGAAAATAGTCAAATAGAACCAAGTGTCTTCTTAGTTTATTGTATCGTTATAACTGTAGAGTACATGTCCCATTGAGTCCTCACAGATATTTTTTTTCTCCTCTTTTACACTTTCTGTTTGTTCAAGGTACGTAATTACAAATAAATTTCTATGTCATGGTGGTGTGAATATTTTTTGTTGGTTTAATTTTAAGTTGTCAATTCTATGCATTTATTAAATCATTTTATATTAAAATAAAAATAATAGGAATACACCATCGGTGACTAAATTATGTTCATCTGCTCTCCGAACAGGTGTTTTAACCAATGAAACACACCAAAGAAAGTATTATAAGAAAGTATTTGCAAAAATCAGGCCATGAAGCTGTGTTAGTGTAACACAGATTTGTACTTTTTTCTTCTTGTTGGATTATTGCTGCCTTTGAACAAACAATAAAGAATATTCCAAAATAAGATATATCTTCTTGGTTTACTAACTTTGTCTTTCTTGATGATGATTGTTGAGAGTTCGCTCAACAAATTTGAATCTTTTAGGTATTATGAAAAATTCTTTAATTAGAACAATAATTTTGTGAAAATAAAAGTCTATTTTTTTACCATACCTGAATTTTTTTTACACTTATTTTTTAATATACAGTACTTAAGCACTGCTTTTATGTTTTGGTTTTAGGAACATTCATTAAAAATGAACACTCCGTTTAATGCTTTTCAAATGGCTGGAAAACCGAAAATGTCGTCGACCAAACAAAAACACATTCGCTTGAAGAAAAGTATGTCTCTTCCTGACGACACTCTAGAATATTGGGGATTTTTTCTCCCCACTAATTCTACTGTCACAGTTTCCGTTTGCTCAAGGTATAAAAATGTAAATTCATTTCTTTGTCATGATGGTGTGAATATATTATATGAATGTTAATATGTTGTTTGAAATCGATCTTGCTCAACAGATACAATCAGTATTTAGTGGCTCTGGACTGACTAAAACTTGACACTAACAGTCTAGTTCCAGGCTATCAGACAAATTACGTCAAATTAATGCAGTATGAGCAGGTGTTGCTATAAAAATCACCATTGTTTTTTAACACCTTGAAATTCAAACAAACTCATTTAGATCCTTGAATGATGCTGTTTATGGGAAGTGAATATTCTGTGAACAAACATTTCAGTTTTATCTCTTTTTTTTCTCAGTGGTTTGACCAGTCGGGTAAGCTTGTAATTTCAGAAACTTCATGTACTTGCCTTGCCTTAGTTACGAATGGTGTCACAGACTTGTCGTGTATTTGTTTTCATTGAGATGCCGATGACTGTTGAGACTCTTCATTTACATTTGTTGCCATATTTACAGGAGACAAGTCTTCATCATGTCGCAATCTTTATCATGCAAATTCTTGTTCATGCAAATGTGTCAACAAATTTAATTTTTAATTCAAAGAAAATGTATATAAATATACACAAAAAAATAATAATAGACTGTAAAATTATAATGAATGAATTATAAAATGGTGATGAAAAACTTGTTAATATTGCCCAGCCAAGACGATGTATTCCCAAGGTAAGTCAGGTGTAGTCAGTCCACGGTTACCTGGCCAGCCTAAATAATCCCCCTGGTCTCACAGTACACAGCCATTCTAGCTTAGTCAATACCGAAGGAGTTAAAGATTAACTGTCTACATAAATCAATTTTATTTGTTAAGATTATATATATATATTTGATTGTTATACTTTCTATTTTTTTAGTATTAACTATTTCTATTTGATTTTAGGTATGATGGATCTAGAATTCTTGTTGTAAAAGGAGAAAAAAATTTAAGGAATTGTGGCCTCATGCAACCTACACATTTTAGCGGCCATATGGCTGAAGGACAAGGTACAGTTTATGTAAAATACAATCCAGCAATTCTTCAAGATGAAGCAGAAGTTGGCAGTTTTAATGTTGGTAACGAAGAATTGGATGACGATGATGGTGACTTTAATCTTCAAGGAATGCCGTCTAGAAACATTTCTCAGCCTATAGCAACAAACAAAACAAGAGTTAATGAAACCTCGACCAGCAAAACGAGACAAAAGTCACGTCAACGCTATTTAGAAAAGAATGTTAGTATTATGACCGAGAGAAAAAAGAAACTCGAAGATTCGCTCAAAGAAGAAAATGAAGAAGATCAAAAGATAAGAAGAAAACGTTCGTCACCTACTATTCGTTTAGATGGAGGAATCGCTCATGGTGGGAATGCTATTAATTACACGGATCCAGGTAACGAGTCTTCCATCTCTAGTTTTGAAAGTAGCCTTTTAACGTGCTACAGCGGGCAGATTCTTCTCTCCGAGGGTTTCGATCCTCATGTAAACTGTACCGGAACACACTTCCTCGAAACAGAGCGACATATCAGTACAATTCACAAGGTTGTTACTGATGGTTATTATTATTACATTTTTTATAGCGACAACGATTATGTTCAAAATGATATTTATACTATATTTGACATTTATAAGCCAACATATCAGTACGGGAATTACTCTGCAGGTTGCATAAACAAAACGGAATGCGTATTTCCTATAAAGTTTTGGTCTGACGAAGTTGTCGTTGTAGAAGTACCCACAAGAGATGGAATAGAACACGAAACTGATGACATTACAATTTTGATTTCTAGTTGTCATCCACGAACTGCAATATATGCAGTTTTCCCTGTTACAATGCTACTCATAATTTTATTGTGCGCTTTTATATAACATGTCGACTTCCTCAGTATTTTTCAGGTGTCCAATATGAGTTGGTGGTCTGAGTTGAGCACAATTATTGGTGCCATATGTAATAACACAACAAAATACAAATTTTCTCTTAGTCCTGAGTCGATCAAAATTAATACAAGCTGGCATCCTAGGGAGTAAAACAAATTACAAATTATCTTGTTGCCCGTGCATGTGTTAAAGTAATTTTTGCTTGTTAACATATGATTGTAGCAACAATTGATTTCTTTGAATTGGAAGAAAGTGATAAACTAAACCATGGAAAAGCTGGTCTGAGTTTTAATATGAAATGATCATACTTGGCAGTCATAATTATTTGAGCTGATTATGCTCTTTTGTTGAGAGTGATATTTTAAAGTAAATATCCGTCCAAAGTTTTGATTTAGACATGAATCCTTCAGATTTCTATTTAGAAAGAAAATAATATTAAAAGTAAAATTTTTAAAAACTGTCTTTTCTTACGTGCCAGGGCTTTAGTATGGACGGCTCACATGATTTCATAAATGGTTTCTTACTGACTGGACATTTGTCATTTTCAATGCTAGGGGTATGACCCATACGGGCCTAATAAATTAATTTACTTCTAGTAATTAATTCACCTATAATTTCTGCATATATTTTTACCTTAACTTGAAAACCAAAAGACGTACAATAATGTAAAAAAAAAAAAAAAATAAAAAAAAAATACTACATTGGCACATGGAGCCCATTTCCACTTAATAACCAGCCACCAAGATGTTAACTAAAAACGTATTAAACAAATGTTCAGACAGGTGGAATTTATTTTCTGTATACCTATAATTTATGTCCATAATCACTGAAGTAAACTTAAAGAAAAATTAATTTTGCCTTATTTTCATGTTGGCTTTTAAGTTTAATAAACTCATACTTTAACGTAACTTCCAATGTTATAGCAAATATTAAAGAAGTGCAAATTTAATATATTTAAGCAGATAAATTTGACATATAGAAATTAAGTTTTCATTGTTAATACTTAATATTTTATTCTTAATTAAATTAGAAATGTTTATGTACATAGAAAATGTAACATTTTTGAAAATTAATATTATTGTGTAAAGCAAAATTGGATTAAGTCCACTACCAAACCTTATTTAGTGGCTAAGCGAGTTGTCGTATTCTTTTTTTTATGACTAATCGTCTTTTTTTCTTTACAAAATTAAACTTGGAATTTTTAATAGTGGTTTGTATTTTGAATGTTTCATGTAAATGGGATGTTTTTTTTTTTTTTTTTTGTAACAATATAATGAAGGGTCTCATTGAGGCAGGGTGATTAGCTTGTTGGACTGACAGATAAGAGATACTGGCTTGATTCGAGCTTGAGACGGGCTGATTTTTTTTCACTGATGCTTAGAAAGGGTGGCAACCAGTAGATAGCCTATAGAAGTTCATGAATTGAAAAAAATAATACAAAAATAAAATAAAAAGAGGTTATGGTATGAATACTATTGGCAATATTCAGTTGTTTTTTTTTTAACTTTTGACATAAGTTCTTTCTCATGGTACCAATTCTAATTTTTGACTAAAAGAGATTCCATTCCTGTATTTTCATTTTTTTTTTTTTTCAATGTAAATGCCTCAAGTTCACATATCAGGACCTTGGAAGAGGAAGGGCGTATCATGAATTCCGGATGTTGGGAAATCGAAATCAATTCTCTAGAAGAGTTTCAGGATAGCAAAGGTGAATGCTAACTCTATGGAATGCTGATTCATAATCCTGATTGAAACAGTATGCTATTGAAATTCAATATTTTAATTTTGATTTATATGAGTGACTAGCTGTTACCCGGCGTGCAATGCTACATCTACTTTCTGCCTTTGACTCTCCCCGTATCAAAATCTACCTGTATACCCATTTACGTCAAAATCGGTCAAACGGTGTGAATTTGTTTATATCTGTTTAGATGTAGTTCATGAGACAGCCAACAGAGACCAGTGCCACAGCAGTTCTGAAAAAAACCGACAGAGGCCACCACCAGAGCCTGTGAATAGATATCTCTTATCAACGAAAGGCCAGCACTCCTTTGTTAGACAGTGACTGTTGAAATAAACTGCATTACATGATTATATAATGATGTAAAGTCTTCAATGAGTTCGAGTTATTCTAATTATCAGGAACATCAACAAATAAATTTGAGACATTATTCAAAATGGCTGTCGATTCAAAATGGCCCTCACAATCTGAATGGTTCAGTGTAGCCAATTTTTCTTGAACAAAACTTTTGACCTTTTGACCAAATTTTGAAACTTGACTATTTTGACCTAGCCTAGGAGATTTCCCGTATCAAGACCTACCTGTGTGCCAAGTTTAGTCAAAATCGTTCAAATGGTGTAGATTTGTATAAGGAATGAACAGACAAACAGAAAAACATACAAACAGACAGACACGTGATTTTTATATATATAGATTTATCGGTAACAAAATGCTAGGAGGGGAGTTTCAGACTCTGGATTTACCCTTAAATCTACATTGAATTTTTCATAGATAATGGTGTTGCTAACTTTAACTTGAAACTGTGAGAGAACTAAAAGTGAACCAGAGTAACAAGGTGAAGCCTTATGTTACCTACATCTTTCTGACCCAGAAAATAAAATAAATTAAAAAAAAAAGTAAATTTTCCAGATTTGCCCTTTCTCTTCCATGGTCCTGATATGTTCCATGTGAATGCCGATTGTACAGACAAATATGAGTTCAAGTAATTTGAACTGAGTTTTTGTTTCATGAGCTTCCTAATCTTCTATATAGAAGATACTATATAGTATTATTACTTATTGTGCTAAATACTTTTTGAAAATTTTAAACAGACATTTTCCTCGTTTACAATTAATAGGAAGAATCAGCCATTTCAATATTACACATCACAATTAAGATTTAACTGACTCTTAATTGAGCCTTTCAGTTGATAGAATATAAAGCCCCCATTTTTATGAAAATGATATTTCAATATTGATTCTATGACCATTCATGATTGAATAAATGGTTAAAAGCAGCATGGATATTTTAGTAAACTATTAGATGTTAATATTTCTTCCATAGTTTTACAAAAGAAAGAGATAAACATTTTCTTAAGAGAAATATTATTAAAATCTGGCTTTAATTTATTTTATATATATAATTTTATTTCTTGCCAAATAAATTAAGTTAAACTCTTGCTGTTTTTAATAATGACAATAATTCAGAGTGAGAAATTTGTTTATATATTTTAATGTTACCATTTAAAGGAAAAGACTGATTATATTCCGTCTTATTGTTTTTGACTATAAAGTAAGAAAAAACGCTAGAGTTTTAGAGGCTAGCTCATATATTTATTTCAACATAATAAATTTGTCTACTGCTTATTGACTTTTAAGTACTGATTCTATCTATTTTTTTTTTTTTTTTTTTTTTTTTTTTTTTTTATACAACCTTAATCTTTTTTCTTTAATCATTACTTTTAGACAATTAAGTCCATTTGCAAACTGAAAATATTTCTGTACATATATTCTTTTAAAAATGTTTTGTGATAATTTGTTACTTTTTAATAAATGAAACATAATTTGTAATATAAATTTAATATGATTTTTGTGTTGATATTGTAAATAGAAATGAAATTTATTATTTATTTTTATAAAAGTATGTGTTATGTGTGTTTTTTAAATGTGAGAACTCTTC
This sequence comes from Gonocerus acuteangulatus, assembly GCA_946811695.1. NCBI lineage: Eukaryota > Metazoa > Arthropoda > Insecta > Hemiptera > Coreidae > Gonocerus > Gonocerus acuteangulatus. Next base: position 65,181,591 of record OX328130.1, read on the forward strand.
AGGTGTTTGATGAAAATAATTAGAAAATAATAAAAAGAATGACTAATAAACATCACTAAGATATTATTTGGGTTATTCTCCCAGTTGTTTTCTATGTTTTACTGCCGGTAAAACTGAAGGAGAGCATCCTCAGCACCGATTTTTTTCAAATTTTGCACTATAACGTATTTTGATCCACTAAACATGAATCCGTTAAAAAAAAGTTACTCTAACCTAGGAAGGAAGTTATTAAGCACTAAAGTTCACTGTTATTGAAGTTAAACTTGGCGTAAACAGCGTATTTGTAAACATGCACATGCACAGACATCTAACATTGGGAAACGATTCTCATTTGAAATGTTGATAAAGTATTTATAACCTCCATAACATCAGAATTCTATCCATAAAAGCGAGTCGGATTGATTAGAGTTTTGATATCTTCTTGAGTGAGCGGAAACGCATAGCAAGTCTGCCCAAAAGTTGTCCTAGACATTCTTCTTAATATGCATGTTTATTAATACGCTGTTTACACCAACTTTTATAACCTTCACGACAGTGAACTTTAGTGCTTAATAACTTCTTTCCTAGTTTTTTTTTTTTTTTTTTTTTTTTTTTTTTTTTTTTACGGCGCATCTACAACTTGGCCATTAGCGCCGTTCTTTCCTAGTTGAGAGCAACTTTTTTTTTTAACGGATTCATGTTTAGTGCATCAAAATACGTTATAGTGCAAAATTTGAAAAAAAAATCGGTGCTGAGAACGCTCTCCTTCAGTTTTACCTTACTGCCTTTTATACAGATGAACTAAATGCTTTGCATACTAACAAACCTACAAAATATACTACAAGCTAATATCATAATTTTTACACATTTGTTAAATCCTTTACATGCCATGGAAAGGATTTATTGAGAGGAGATCGTCGCATCACTTAAGCTATAAGTGATGCGAAGATAGAACTTGTCAGGGTTTGGACGTTGTTTCTTAATAAAACTACATTTTACATGTGATAATTGGTTTTATTGTTTTTCGACTCGAAATTCAAGCCTTCATCAGGGTTGTAAAACAAGTAGGGCAGAATAAATACTAATTTATAAATATATGAAAAGATTCAAAAGTCCGACTCGCAGGAACTACGTCATCTTAGTGCGGTTACGTACATCTCGAAGAAATGGAATAGATTAGCATCACAAATCACAGGAAACTGACAGTAGCCAACTTACACAGAAGCGGATAATTCTTAATCTGTATAAGTCAATACAATTATGTACTGAAAACGTACTTACTCTTTCATCATGATTAGCCACAGCCACTCCAAACTTATTACCAATACCTTTTACCGTTTCTTAGCTTATTTTACTACAATACTAATTTTACTGATAAATTCAATTTAAAACAAAAAAGCAACCAATCAAAAAGTGAGATAAACAAAGAGAAAGACCCCTTCAAAAGAACAAAACAAACACTTTCTAAGTTTTAAGCGCTTATATCTCTGATTGACATTGCCCCATCGAATATTGCTTCAGAACCTTTTTTGTAGAGAATTTAGTAAGCATTCGAAAGGTCATCTTCTACTTAGCACGATTTCCCAAATTTTATCGAGATATTTACGAAAAATGTATGAAGATCCGAAAACTTTTCATGTCTATTAATAAAATAATTTTTTTCCGCATACTTCCTCTACTCCAAATATAACCAAAATTTAAACATCTTAGTTAGGATTAATTTCCAAGATGTAGAAAATATTTCAATTGAATCCCGCGATTCTAAGTACCCACAAAAAAATAATGACTTACAAAAACATTGATTCCACTTTTCTCAGAAACGGTTACAGATATCGCCTTAAAAATGGTTTCATTCCTTTTCCTATGTCAAGAAACCTATAAAACAAGTACCTGCAAACATATGAACTCAAAAACGTAAGCAATACAATTTTTTTTGCGCGACTTTAGCTCCAAACACTATCTTCCAGTGAGCCGATTCAGCTGGTTAACGAACTTGACCTTTCAAATTAGACGACAGATTTTTGTACCAAATTTCATCAAAATCGGCCCATTTTTGAGCTTGCTAGAGAACGAACAGACAAGCATATATATATATATATATATATATATATATATATATATATATATATATATACAAATTTGAACCACCTATATTTTCGTGATCTATGGGGTCTGAAATGAGAAAGTTTCTAGTCGGCACTTCCGGATTGCTTCGTGAGGTCAACCTCATAAGCGGGTTCTCCCTATGGAGGTAGGGAGTAACAGCGCTAAAAAACAGAAAAACATTATACAGTAAATTTGTATTATAGGTAGAGCTTAAATTAGAGGTAGATAATTACTGGTTTAAGACCTTGACGGGTAAATGGATACAGATATAAAATGAACAAAAACATTGTATGAAGGTGTAGATGATTGGGGTTTCGTCATTTCTTTAAATAAAACTATATTTTATAAATAAAATGAGTCGCATTTATTGCCAACGTTTCAGCTTGTGTTACAAGCCATCTTCAGGGCTTCAAACAATAACGGATATGAGGATAAATTGAATGATATTTACATATCTATGGTTAAATATACAGAGTGGAAAGTGATTAACATATGTAAGTAAAAATAAATAACTAAATATATATATATATATATATATATATATATATGTGTGTGTGTGACAAAACTTAGTAATTATAAGTAACAAAGTATAAAAAAAAAAAAAATTGTATAATTTTATATCTGTATCCATTTCCCCATCTAGGTCTTAAACCAGTATTGATCTACCTCTAATTTAAGCTATAGCTATAGCACATAATTACTCTATAATTTTTTTCTGTTTTTTTTTTTTTTTTTTTTGAACGTTGGCAAACAATAAATCCCATTTTCACATGTAAAATATCATTTTATTAAGAAAGAACGACCGAACCCTGACAATAAATAAATTATTTTCCTATCTGGAAAGAGCTTTCGATATGAAAAGGGGACTACGGTTTTGCTTGCTAGACCATAGGGATTGACAAAGACTACTTAGCAGGTCCTTAAAGTTATGACCTGCACATTAGTGATGAGATGGTCGTCAAAATCGCAGCTTCAAAGAAAAAGTCCGACACAGGAAATGCATCATCCCAGTACGTTTCCGCTCATATCCCTAGTACCATTAGGAAAGGAAAGAAGCAGTTATTGGTGGATTTTGATCTTTCGTGAAAAATACAAATTAAAATCTTGAAGAGAAGGAAGATTTAAGGCTCCACAACAGGAAACTGGTAGTATCATAAGTGGAAATTATTCCCTCTGCTTTCTTAACGTTCGTTCTAGGTAAACACTTTTAAAAATACGTTTCTCATTTTCTTACCTTGTTTGACTAAAATACTCATTTTACTGTTAAATGCAATTTAAAAAAAAACTACCAATTAAAAAGTGAGTTAAACAGATGCAAAACCCCGTACAAAAGAACAAAACTAACACTTTCGAAGTTTTAAGTACTTTTTTTTTTCTACGGCGCTTCGACGTCTAGGCTATTAGCACTGACATCCAGGGTGCAGCGAGGAATTTTCCCGAGCCGTGGAATGAGAAAATTCCTGCAGCCGGTAGGAATCGAACCCATCATCTCCCGCTTATGAATCTAAGGTGCTAGCCACTAGACCACAGGAGACCCCCTTTTTTAGTACTTATTTCTAAGATTGACATCGCCCCATAAAAAATTACTTCAGAATCTTTTTTTGTAAAGAATTGAGGAAGCTTCTGAATATTCACCTTCCACTTACTACAATTTTCTAACGGTTTTTGAGATATTTAAGAAAATAAACTATGATCCTAAAACATTTCATGTCTATTAATAACATTTTTTTCTTGAAATACTTTCTTAACTCCAAATTTTTTTTTTTTTTTTTTTTTTTTTTTTTTTTTTTTTTTTTTTTTTTTTTTTTTTTTTTTTTACGGCGCATCTACTTCTAGGTCATTAGCGCCGACATCCAAGGTGCAGCGAGGAATTTTCCCAGCGAGCCTTGAGATGAGAAAATTCCTGCCGGAGGTGGGAATCGAACCCACCATCTCCCGCTTAACTCCAAATGTAACTAAAATTAAGGAAACACACTAAAAACGTAAAAGTTATAACGATTGATTTTGCTAATTTTAGCCACATTTTCTAATCAGACCTGTAATGGCTAATTATGTGGAGGCACGGTGGTTGTGAGTGCTAAGGTGTATGCACTCCGTGCCTAAGGTCATGGGTTCGATTCCCAGTAGGGGTGATGGCTTTTCTTTAGAAAAAATAAAATGCATCAGCCCTATCCTGGGCTAGAAAAGGGTGGTAACCTATAGATAACCTGCCCTAAAATTTGTTTTCAATAATAAATACACGTTAACACTTAAGTAATAACAATAATTATGTGTTTATGAAAGATCAACTATGAGTTAAGAGATTTTGAAACAATCTCTGAAAGCAATCTTTTGCTATAGAAATTTTGTAAGAATGTCTTTAACATCCTTTGCTTAAAACAAAGGCTTTAAATGAAAACAAAATGTTGCTTAGAACCAAAGTTACATAGGCTTGAGTAATTTGAAATGATGTACTTGTTCCTTGGGAAAGTGGTTTGATTATTTTTCTTGGAGTATTAATAAGTTGGTCAGAGAGTGTATATTTGTACACTCTGACCGATGTGCTAAAAATAATGTTTTTAACCAAGGATTAGGTCCAAGTGTTACAAATTTCTGTTTACTGCAATTTTCTTTAAAGACACTTCAATGACGGGTACAGCAGCCAGTCGGTTATATAACCATTTATAATGTTATAAAAATTGTTAAGCTGTGCAATTATGTACATGATAAAACATGTTTAACTACTCTGAAACGGTCCTCATAATCTTATCAGTTTGAAATTCTGTTAGAAGTACAATTTGCATGTTTCTTTGTGAGAGGAATAAATAATTGTTTCCCATTTAAAAATATACTCAAAATATACATTGGTTTAATTTCTGCTGTGATCATCAAAGAACTAGCTACATTTTCTTTCTTCATTTAATAATATTATTCTATTTCTTTTCTACTTGTAATTACTAATTAATTCAAATTAATTGTTAGAGTGCATCAGCAATGAAGAAATTTGTTATTTATGTAAAGATTTAAGAAATAATTTGAATTGGTAGAATTTTGTTTTCCTACCAAAAACTAAAGTAGTCATAAAATTAAATAATTTATAATCACAATAATAATAATAATAATTGATTATTATTATTATTAATTGAGATATAATTGATATCTCAGTGCCAAATGATGAGAATATCCGGAAAGCGTATGCCGAAAAGCTGTGAAAATATCATGCCTTGGCCATTGAGTTAAAAGATCTCTATAAATTATATTCCGCTAGAGTTACTGCAGTTATTATTTCAACCAATGGTTTGATACCGAATACTACAGTCAGTGCCACCAAATATCTGAAATTATCAGAGGAACACTTAATATTATCCCAGCAAGCAGTTCTACTCGACACAGCTAGAATTGTAAGGAAATTTCTTAATGTCCATAATTAGTAAATTAAAAAATATTACTAAAAATAAAATAATTCTTTTACTGGTTGGAACTATCCCACAGGAAAAATATTCTCCAGAAATCTGAGAGACCCCACCCCCATAATAATAATGTAAACCATGTTATAATTAATAAACCAGATATTCTCATAATTTAAAAGCATAATAAGACTGCTGATATAATTGATATCTTGGTGCTGAATTATGAGAATATCCGGAAAGCATATGCCGAAAAGCTGTGAAAATATCAAGACTTGGCCATTGAGTTAAAAGACCTCTACAAATTAGATTCTGCTAGAGTTACTGCAGTTATTATCTCGACCAATGGATTGATTCCAAATACAACAGTCAGTGCCCCCAAGTATCTGAAATTGTCAGACAAACTAATTGTATCATCTCAGTAAGCAGTACTACTCGACACTGCTCGAATTGTAAGATAGTTTTTATATGCCCAAAATTACTAAATATAGTTTTTATGTATAAAAATAATAATTTTTACCAGTTGGAAATATCCCCTAGTAAAAATCTCCTCCAGGAAGCTGTGACACCCCACCTGTATAATAATGTTTATCGAGAAGGACCAGGGTTCGAACTGCAGGTGCACACTGAAGATTTTTCTTCAAGTCCTGCATTTCGGGTCTGAATTGAAATCCCAAAATAGTCCTAGGCCCACCCAGCCTTTAATGGGTACCTGCTAAGAAGGGTGGAGCCTATTACTGATCATTCTGTTCCCCAGAGTACTCTATGGAAAAGAATCGTGACTGCTAAAGGATTGATCTTTTTTTTTAAAAGTTATTACACCTAAGACCTAAGTATTTTGTTTTAGGCCTGGTGCACACTGAAGAAACTGGTTTCGTGAAACTCAAGTTGCTTGCAACCGATAGAAAACCATAGGTTGGTGCACACAGAGTTTCATGAAATTCGTTGAATCGGATTCCTATTGCTTCAGTTTCACGTTTCATGAGTATATCTACTAGCTCTAATAAGCAATCAAAAATTGGCTTCTACATCCTAAAAAAATCTTTAAATTTATCAGGATCTCTGTTTGAGTTTGCGAGCTACAACAAAACAGGTGTGTTGCCGATCCCTAATCATTTGGTGAACCTAGTATTTGCGTTTTTTTATTTTATTTTTTAACCAACAATACAACATAAGTGCATTGTCGTCAGAATCCATCACGAAACTGATGGAAAAATAGTTTATTCTGTGTGCACGCTTCAATGAAATCGGTTTCATGAAACCAGTTTCTTCAGTGTGCACCGGGCCTTAGGCTTTAACATATTCATAGTACTATATACCTTTGAATTATAATAACTCTCATTTTTTAACTTTCAAATATACTGAATTTGAAATAAAAATTACATGATTAACAACAATACAACACATTGATAACTAATTGCATTCCTTAGAAAGGTTGGTAGTATATGCTCCATTCCTGAATAATTTGCTTAAAATTACCGATATAAATATAAAATAAACCTGAATAGTTTTGGTCCTTTTTTATTATTTTATTTATTGATTGATTAATATTAACACATAGGAGGCCCGGTAGCCGTGAGTGTTAAGGCAAGAGCACTTAACACTCCTTGCCAAAGGTCGTGGGTTCGATTCCCACTATGGGGTGGTGGCTTTTATAACGAAAAAAGAAAAGGCATCAGCCCTATCCTGGCTAGAAAAGGGTGGTAATCTACAGATAAACCGTCCCAAAATTCTTAGTTAATAATAATGGACGTTAAAAAATTTAAATAAATTAACTTCTTATAAGAAAGAGTATATTATTGTTTGCATAAATATTTTATTTATTCATATTCATATCAACCATCATATTTATGGTTAGGAACAATAAAGATATCGTAAGCAAATAGAACTATCAGTAAGGAGCAGAACCATGTGTACAAAGTCATCATTCTTACAATCCCAGATTCCCCAGAAATAATCGACTCTTTGAAGTAAACCATCTAGTCTTAAAGATGAAACCTGGATCCTAACGCTGAATATAAAACCAATTGAATCATAAAACATTTATCCCAAGACTGATGGTTCAGTTGTGTGGTTTAGCAACCCCATTCATCTGGGGCAGCCTCACTTTATTTTCTTGTTTAATAAAGTGTTCTTTCTTTCTTTCAGACGGAAGGTCAACTAATAAAACCACGTGCATTAATAAATAATTTATTAATTTTTAAATAAATTAATAAGTGGATTTATTGGTGTCACTTGTCTATAATTATTTATTTATTTAAATTTTAACGTCCGTTTATTATTGACAACAAATTGTCGATTATATTATAATATTTTAGGTTATTTAAAAAATCTAGGCTGTGAATGTGGAAAATGGTTTCACCTGGTAAATAATAACCTAAGTTTATTGTAAAAGCAATAAATTTATCTTATGTAATAAAGAGTATAATAAACATTGTGGGAGTGTAATTGTGTATTAAACTTAAATTGATAGAACTAGGGAATTCGTTAAGAGGATTTGAGTTAAAACAAGAATTTAAAAAATTTAGCATTTGATTATTTAAATTCAAAACGCCAGACGTTCCCGCTTTAGACCATTATGATCTGCATAGAGAACCCCTGTCATGTGAGTGAAATGTAATTTCTTTTGATTAAAAAATATCTTTTATTTCGGCAAATTCTCACTTTTCTCCATGTGATTAAATAATGAAAATTATCCGTTTCATCTCTCAAAATGCCCGTTTTGAAATTTAAATATAATTTTCGCGCATGGCTACAAAAACCACACTTCTTCCTGTCTTAGTCCTTTCCTCAGCAAATACTTGAGTGGAACATGTCGGTAACTTCGTCGGATAAAAGGTGATTTTTTTTATTTTGCCGTAGATAATATTACGGCCAGTGTGAACCTTAGAAGAGTGTTAATCTATATGATATTTTAGATTTCGGCTTGTGCATCTTATTTATTGGCTATTTTATTGTTATTCGCTAGTGTGTTAGTGGTCCTGCCAACATGGCGTGGTTTACTATTAAATAAAGTTATTTCTATCGGCATTAGTGATTTTAAGTGACAGTGTGAATAAATAACATTAATCTATGATAGTGTTACTTGAAATCTGTTCTTAATTGTTCTTTTAAGTAAAATTGTATTACTCCTTAGAGGTTATATTTGTGTCCACCACATAGCCTTGAAATTTACCTTCTCGTTTTAAATATTTTCGTAATTTATCTTCACCGCAGTAATTAAAATAGATTAATAATCATAATTCATTTGATGAGTTTAGTAATATATGATTCGTTTAGCGTTTTTGTTTACAAAATTGCATTGATGTTTGCAATATGGTCAGATAGCATTTTGGGATTTGTGCCTTGTAACATTGTTTTGTGCTTAGTTAAATGTGCTATTTGTTTTGTTTGTTGCGACCACTCTATGTTTAAATAACTTTTCTATTTAGGAATGAAGATTGGGTAGGTGAGTCCAAAAATGGCCCAAGCGACAAAGAACACAGCTATGATGGACCTCCAGGCATGGACCCTGATGGTATCATCGAATCAAATTGGGATGAGGTAATGTTATACACTTATTCTGTTTTAGAATAATATCAATACTCCAGATATGACAAGAGAATATTTTCAGGTGGTTGACAATTTCGATGACATGAACCTTAAAGAAGAGCTCTTAAGAGGTATCTATGCCTATGGTTTTGAAAAGCCATCTGCAATTCAACAGCGGGCCATCATTCCCTGTGTTAAGGGCCTTGATGTCATAGCTCAAGCCCAGTCAGGTTAGTTTCTTATTAAATGTTTAACACCTCTCTATTTTCTATTGTAAATGGCATAGAAATCATTAATAAACATTATAATAGTTGTATTTTGTCATAATTAAAAATGAGAATAGTGTGTATTGGAAGTTGTATTAACCGATGCATTGCTGTAATTGAATTATAATTTTGTTATATAATGATCTTGTTAACACATTATAGTCCCCTGTCATTACATTATTTATTATTATTCATACAACTTTTTATAGGATACAATATATTAATATACTCAATGACATAGAAATTGTTTAATGTAGAGTGTGTAATACATTTATGTAATTGTTTTAGGTACTGGCAAAACGGCCACATTTTCTATTTCAATTCTACAACAGATCGACACTAGTGTGCGGGAATGCCAAGCTTTAATTTTGGCTCCAACCAGAGAGTTGGCTCAGCAGGTATGTAATTTTTTTCTCTTGAATTTTAACACTGATTGAAACAAATTTTAATGTGGAACAAGATCTAATGTGTGTATCAATTCATTGCTTTGTGAATTCTTAGTTTTGCTGTAGTACTGCATATTCATGTATAAGAGTAGTATTGTTTTTATCAAATGTTATTTTTTTCTATGTGTAGTAGTTTTTTTATTGAAAAATAATTAAAGAAAGGTTAGGTATAATTTCTTTCCTGGTCCAAGAAGTATGAAAACTTGAAATTATATCTTGCCTAAAATCATCAGGAACATTAAACAGAAATAATAACAAATCTTGACATCTACCTCTAATGATAAAATCTAAAATTTTAATGTATTTCTCAATACATTAGCAAAGGTAGAGGTAGTTTGAGCTCGGTCTTAATTGTTAATAAAGCTACAACTTCTTGAGTTTTTCTTAATGCTAATGTTTTGACTTAATTTTCATCCAGGTTATAAAACACAAATGGATGAAGCAAGTAATTATAGAAATAATGATAATATACACGTTTTATAATGATTAGATAGTTAGTCATCAAGGTGCTAATCAGTCGGGGAATGGTTGGGATTTCGGCTAGGAATCATCAATAATATTGGTAATAATGAGTGAGAGCTGCCTAGAGCCCGATCTACATGAAACTTCGTATACTTACTCATTTTGACCTAATTAAGAAGATAGAATTAAAAGTAACTCGCAATCAGGCCTAGAACAGTATTTATTAAGCACTAAAGTTGACTGATATACAGGCTATAAACGAGTTTTATCATAACATTATGAGCTGTATCATAACAATGGGGAAAACAATTAGTCGTTTGTGATATTTTTTTCACGTTTTTATTCATAATTGGGTTGAATTGAATAAGTATACGAAGTTATAGGAAAATCGGAGTTAGGTCAATTCTGGCTCTCCTAATTTGACATTACCATGCATGCGTGTGTTTACAAATACGTCGTTTACACCAGCTTTTAACCCGTATAACACTCAACTTTAGTGCTTAATAAGTACTGTTCTAGGCCTGACTGCGAATGGTTTTTAATTTTTTCTTCTTAATTAGGTCAAAATGAATAAGTATACGAAGTTTCATGAAGATCGGGCTCTGGGTAGCTCTCACTCATTATTACCATAATATTTTAGTAAAAATCTTTAATGAGGTTTCGGCTAATCTTTGGTAGTCTTATTCAGCAATAAATGCCTATGGCGGAGAAAGACCAAAGCTAGCAGTTTAGTGGCCATTGTGAATATATAGCAATCTATATTTTTACCATGGTCACTTAACTGCTAACTTTGGTCTTTCTCCACCCCTGGTATTCATTGCTGACGTAGGCTACTAAAGAGTAGCCAAAACATCCCGATTATAGATTCAGACTAAAATCTTATTGATGTTTTCTAGCCGAATCCCAACTATTCTCTGACTGCTTATATGTATTTCATTACTACTTCTGTTTAAATTTCTTATTATTATTTCGCTTTTGTGTTTAACGGCATATTTACAATTTTTGCTATTAACGCTGATTATCACTTTAGGCGAAAGCTTGAAAATCAAGTCAAAATTTCTCTATAAGAAAAACTCGTGTTTATTTAAAAATACAATTTTATTTACTGCAATGATTGAACCATGTACCTTCCTTGTAGATTCCATGATTTCTTCTAAATAATTTTTTATTTAGGATTATTGTTGTCTGTTGTAAGAGAACATTGATCAACATTTACGCTGCATCTATTGATTCCTTTACTTACTGATAGACATTTTTAGTGAATGAGGCTACGTGTCTTGTGTAGGGAATAGAATTTGATTTGTTATATTTAATGGTACAGTCTTGAAACCGAACAATTACGTACTCATTTGTGGTTATGCATTTGCTTAATATTGTATAGTCTTACTTTTCTACTGTTTGTCTATGTTCATAAAGCTTTAAAACAGACTATAATTCCTTTGCACCTTAAATGGATTGTTTTTAATTATTTCATTCAAAACTATTATCATCCTATCTTGAAACTACTTTCACATCCATGGCCCTGTGTGACCCCGTGTCATTAGCACTGCTTATTTTCTCGGCACTGAAGGAACACCAAAACAAATACTTAGAAGTGAAAAATTCACAATATTTTTTTATGTTTTAATAATTATATAGAATCTAAGTTACTCACTTTTGAAAGCAGAAATTATTTCTTTTGTCAGACTTAATGAACGCTGAGATATTGGTTATCTTTAAATATTTATTGTTGAAATGGGAATTTCATTTATGATAAAATGATTCATAAGGGATGCTTAAGCATGTTAAACACGATTATGTCGCATTTAGTTTATCAACATCCATGATCTTGTTTTATTCTCCTTTTATTTTTCCTTATTTAAAACATTTTAGGCCTTGGGAGATAAGTTCTTTAAAGTGGAAAAATCCAGAATTCTATCAATCTAGCCAGGTGATGGAATGGAGATAAGAGTTGTCCCTAGCTTATCTCTTGCACTCCAAACAAAATAGAGATATATGGGTCCAATGGCATTCTTCTCATTTGTTGTGTACTGCAAAAATGAGCATTTAGCCACCTTCTTTGGGAAAATTTTCAACGTTGATTTTGTGATAATTATCACACGAGTTAAATTTTTTACTAGATAGTAGGCCTAATTTATGCTATACCAGTGTTTGTCTTAGTTCACTATTATAGCTATCTATAGCCTAAATAGGCAAGTATACCTATCGCTACCAGGGCTAGGTCATGTTTGAAGGTTGATGTCGGGGCCGACAACCCGTCAGCTGATTTTATCAATAATGACCACTCTTCAAGCATTACCTTGATAAATAATAATGACCTCAACATTACCCGAAAGAAAATCTTTTGTCACCCACTGATTTTTATTTATTTTTTTGTTTTTTGTTCTTTCGGGTATTGATGGTTTGTAAATGAGCTTTATCAGTCTCACTCTTTATTTCATGAATTGTCCATATGGTCCTGCGCCCGCATAAACAACCACCGCCATTAGTCGCAAGTTCTTTTGTTTTAGTGCTCACAAAAATGCTTATTTATGTTCAAAATTCGATATTTATTACCAATATCAAGTAAATTATACTATTATGCGGATAAATATGTCGAAAGTTACTATAGTTTTTGAGGGAATGATACTTCTCAAAACATTCTCAAATGTAAAGAGCTGTACTCCCACAAGAGCCTCAGGAATTGGCATTGCTATTCATGAAATTTTTGCAAAATATTTAAAATTCCTTTGCCTTCCATTTCAAAATACACTAGTTAAATATTTGTCCGATAAAATGCTAGAAGAATAGGAAAGCTGAGGGAAATACTGCTGCGATAACCAGCACAAACAACTAGAAGCCTCTAATAGAATCTGATTCATAAAGCACATCTGTTTTTGAGACAATTCCTTCCTCTTCAGAATTCAAATGAACAGCTAATTGTATAGAGCAGTAGCAGTGCACCATATTAAAATATACTTAGGCAAACGACTAGCAGGACAGAAATTCGATGCTAGAAGTACCTGCATAGGACCTCTAGCATTAAATATGCAAGCCGGTCGTAGCTTCGTAGAGTATCAATGCTACGGATAAATCAACAAGAGTGTGTTCACAACTTGTGTATGTCGGCTCTAGGTCTTCAAAGGAGAGCTATGGTTTAAAATCAGCTGACTAGTTCATAGGTCCAGTATGCTGTAGCCCTTATATTGGAGTACTTGCCTTTACTAAGGTTGCATCTACATTGGACCCGTATTTCTCCCGATCCGATATCTTTTGACCGACAGCCCGCCGACTTGAGTGCCTACATTGGTCCCGATCCGATCTAGTCACAGCTTGTCAGTATTGAACTCGTAGTGAAGTGAAAATGAGTGATTAATTTAAGAAATACCACCTAATAAGCATAGAAACCTTCGATTACCTTGTTGGAAGTATAAAGGAGGAGTTGAGAGGCCAATCAATCTTCCGGAAAATCAGCCACGAAAAAAAAAACTTAGTGTAACAGTTAATTTTTAACTGTTACACTATGATAAGTGAAGCATTAGTATTCATATCTTAAAATAATTTATTAGAAAAAATTGGAAGGTTATTAACATCTTTCCAAGTAATTTAATAAACAAGGGAAACAAAAAACAAAAATGTGACTAGTCAAAGTTGTTCTAAATTTTATTAGCTTTCATTTAAGTGGAGTGTAGAGAGAGCAATGAAGCAAGCAAGTCAGCACGAGAGCTGCAAAATCAAACTGAATTCTTTCACCGCAAAGCTCTCTCTGCCAGCTGCACCACTCTGTACTACCCTTCAGCCTCACTTGTTTCATTTCTTTGCTAGGCTCTTTGCTCTCCCGTTAGTAGCCTTAGACTGCTTACAGGGTGGAGCCTAGAGAGAGCGAAGAGCGTAGCGAAAAAATCAAACACTCGAGGGTAAAGGGAATAGCAACTGCTGGGAAAGCAAAGAGCATGACAACAATTTCAACTTAGTTGGCACAGAACAATAGGCTCTTTGCTCTCTCTACGCCTGTAAGCAACCTTAGGTTGTAAATATCTTTAAGGTATTCTGTTGAGCCTCTAAATGTGTGATACTAGTAGAGCAGTGATTGTTGAATCACTGCTACTTGGACGTTTTATCTGCTATGTATTTAGTAGATTAATAGGATCACAATAAATATAAACATTTTAGTTCATAAATAGCTGAAAGGTCAACTAATGTTAATATAATTTATGAACTGTATTCTTCAGTTTCTGACAATATGCTGAAATAGAGCATTCCTCAATAGAAATTCAGAAGCATGAAGGAATGTACAAAAAAATGTGTTATCAGCAGCAATCTTAGCAGGAAAAAGCTCTTAATAAAAAAAAATATTGGATAAAGACACTTGAAAACTGAAGTGTTAGCATATTTACTACCTCAGTCTTAAAAAAAACAAAAATGGCAATAACTAAATAATTTAATATTTTATTTTCATTAATAAGAAGAATCTTGATAATCACCAGAAATAATTGATAGAGCTTGTTTAAATTAGGAAAATGTTAGCTCAGGTGTTATTTTTACTATTTTAGTTGTATTTGAAGTATATAAAAAACATCCGGTGGCCTTGAATACTAAGGTGTGATTCTCACGGGTGGTAGTGTGGCTTTTTTCTCAAAATAAGAAAAGGTTAAAACCTTATCCTGGCTAGAAAAGGGTGGTAACCTTTGGATAACCCGTCCTAAAAATCTGTGGTATTGATGGCAAATGAAATCTAATCTCAGCTTATAAAGAATAATATTTAATAATGCATGATTAAAACCTTGATATTTAACTAGCAACCCTGACTATTATTTTACAATCAAGTTATTTGTAATTATATTTTTTTTTACAGATTCAGAAAGTGGTGATTGCTTTAGGAGATTTTATGGGTGCTATGTGTCATGCATGTATAGGTGGGACAAACGTCCGAGAAGACATGCGTAAACTCGAGATGGGTGTTCATGTGTTAGTTGGTACTCCTGGCCGAGTGTATGATATGATTAGTCGTCGAGCTTTAAGTAAGCATATCATCGCATTTATTTTTCATTCTATTAACTAGTATAATATTGAATAAATTAATTTAATTATAATTTTAATTTCTTTTTTTCCAGAAACAACAACTATTAGGATTTTTGTTTTGGATGAAGCCGATGAAATGCTTTCCCGTGGTTTCAAAGACCAAATTCATGATGTGTTTAAAAATCTAAATAATGAAGTTCAGGTAAATTTCTTCGTAATCATCAGAACTGTCTATAAATTGAACCTTTTTGTATTCCCATATTTTTTTGAATTAACCTCTTGATTGCTGAATAGAATACATGGGAGTTGTGAGAGTCACATGGATTTCATTTTGCCCTAGATGCAGAGCGCATTTCGCACTTTTTTATGCACTTCTGGCTTTAAGCGTTATTTTTCTTTTGTATTTGCGTCCATCTCCCAACAAATCTGATTTTTATATATAAATATGTAGTGTGCATTAGTACTTTGCAAGGATTTCTTTGTACCTTGTAGTGTTTGAAGTACTACAGATTTTTCACGTTTTTTTTTTTTTTTTTTTTTTTTTTTTTTTTTTTTTTTTTTTCTTTTTTTTTTTTTTGAATAAACTAATTCCAAAATCACTCTCTTCACTTTCCGAGAGAGTGATCGGTAAAACCCTTTCTTATCTATATATATCCGTAAGACAAAGAGAAAAATCTGTATGAAAAGTGCGAGAATTACTGTTTAAGAGAGAACATCTTTTAGTCCCCACCATTACGGGAATAGCGCTGAAGTGGATAAAGACATCAGATTTTGAATTCCTGAAAAACTCATTTTATAATTAAATTTTGGCATCATTTGAAGCATGTTCTTTTACATTACATCCACTAGAAATCTTTTTATTTTTTGTTACTATGTCTAATTACAATAAAAAATTTTGAGAGAATGGGTACTTATACTTATTTGTACAATTAAACATTATTTGGCAAGGAATCCAGATCCTTTAGGATGCAATTAAGAGTTTTTTGATACCAAGATATTCTTTATTTGGATTTAATAAGACTGCAAACATTTTAGATTGATTTATGTCCATTCTCATGTTATTATCGGATTAATACTGGAGGTGATTCCTTTTCTTTAACCCCTGGTGTGTATTAAGTGTCTGACACGAGGGAAATTCCAGTGAAGTATGTTGGCAGCAGTGAGCATCTAGTTACTAGATACTCACTGCTGGTAACTAACATCACTGAAATTTCCCTTGTGTCTGTCAGACACTTTATTCACACCATGGGTTAAAAAAAAAAAAAAAAAAAAAAAATCACTCCTTTGCTGGCTGGAAAAATGTGGTAACCAGTATTTAATTCATCCAAAAAATGTCTGTCATTGGAAGAAAATAAAATTAAACTAAATATTTTTATCATGCAAGATTATTTATCCCAAATATTTTTTAGGTTATTTTACTGTCTGCTACCATGCCAGCAGATGTCCTGGAAGTTAGTACTTGCTTTATGAGAAATCCAATTCGTATTTTAGTTAAAAAAGAAGAGCTTACTCTTGAAGGTAAAATTTTGATTTATTATTATTATTTATTTATATTGCTGGGTTACAATGAGGGGTTTAGACAATTTAAAGGCTTAATTGGAAGAGTCTATTTTTAAAGAAAATAATGAATGGAAATGAATAAATTCTAATAATTATTGATGGAAAAAATAAATATAATTTTAGAAAAAAAGATGCAATAAAAAATAAATTTAGCTCATACATCTAACTATCCACTGGGGGGTTGAGCCACGTTCCGGGAAGGTGCCTTTCCTCGATACTGTCCACTCCCTGGCCTAGTTACAAAATTCCCAGCCCACCGTCAAAATGTTAAATAACAACAACAGACAAATACATATATATTGATAGAAAAAAAAAACTATATTGTATTCTTGTTATATTATTTTGTTATACACATCTAGTTTGTTGGTGTTTAAATGTCATATCCAAGTACCCATTAATACAATCGGTAATTATTCTCCTCCTTTGCAGTCTGTTAGTATATGTTTTAGTACTAAGTTACACTGCCTGCATACTGGTACTACGTTTTTACTCATTAGATTTCAATGGGTAAGTAGAGAAGGGCCAATACAGAGTTTAGTAAAATTCACCTCTCCGATTGCTACTTGTTTGATAATACACCACATAGTAGTGATTCACAAATTTTCCTCTTATAATTTTTACTTTTGATGCACAAAATATACCAATAATTGATTGTATAGTCAAATAATGCCGTTCTATTTTTCATTGCACTTTCCTGAGGATTATAGCTATTGAGGTTGCATTCATAAAAGAATTTTTGAAATTTTCAAATATATATGTAATGCGTGAGTGAGTGTGTGTGTGAACAGAAAAGGCATTATCCCTAACCTGGCAAGAAAAAGGTGGTAACCTGTAGATGACCCGTCCCAAAAATTAATAATTGAGTCAGCGGTTGATAAACAATAAAAGCTATTTATATTTATATTATATTTACATAGATTAGTTTAAGCATATTATTTAGGAGTGCTAGCTACCTTTTGGAGTAATCTAGCTACCTTGCTGAGGAATGTGCGTGGTTATGCATCTCCTGCAATCTTTTTGCAATTTTTTTTATGCTCATTTTTCATCATATTATTTTTTTCAGGTATCAAACAATTCTTTGTTTTTGTTGAGAAGGAAGAGTGGAAGTTAGACACCCTGTGTGATTTATACGAAACATTAAGTATTACGCAAGCTGTAATTTTCTGTAATACGAGACGTAAAGTCGATTGGCTAACAGACAACATGCATAATAGGGACTTCACAGTATCTGCTATGGTTAGTAATTTAATATTTTTTTATTTGTTATCTTATCCCTCTATGGACAGAATTTATCTGCTTACTGTTATTGTGGTTCTTTATTTCCTCTAGACATAGTTATAATATTAGTTTTCACAACTTCTGTTTAAAAAATAAATAAAATCAAAATATCTCAAGATAATTTGTGTAGATGATATTGAAATATTATTATTGTAATAACTTTATTTTTTTTTTATAAATAATGAATTTCTCTCTATTAGGGATATTTATGTAGTTTTTATATCAATACCAATAATTATTTTTTTAAATTTTATCGTCCATTTATTTAATATTGACAACGAATTTAACAATATTTAACCCTCATAATGACGTGCCTTCAGAAGCTAACACTGCTCTGTTTACAGCCTACATGTATTGCTTGTAGCCTTTTCAGATAAAACCAGGAGTTCAATTTCGCAAGCGCATACGTCTGGGCAGGAATTTTCCTACACACTCCCTTCTGTTCCGCCTTTTACAAAGTCTTTTAATGATCAAACACATAACGTGAATCACAATAAAAACTGATTGTCTCATTTAAGACTAGGGAACACTTTGAGAGATTAGATAAGGGAGATAATGTTTAATATTTATCAATACTTAGCCAAAGCTAAGCATTGAAGGCTGAAAACGTTTTAAACTTCATAGTGATAAGGTTATGACTGAGAGAATTTTTACTGCCAATTTTCTACCGGGAATACAGGCACGCCCTTTTCCCTTCACCTATTTGATCAGGCAATGTTATAGTCTAAATTGTTTTCAGTCTTAGCTTTGGCTAAGTGTTGATAAATATTAAACACTATCCCCCTTGCCTGACCTCTCATAGCCTTCTCTGCTTCTAAACGAGACACAATCACTTTTTATTGAGTTCCACGTAGCGTTTTGTTCATTGATATAGTAATGCAAGTGGTGGATTCGTCGGGAGTAATTCCTGCAGAATTTTGCGCTTGCGGGATTTAAACTATTCCATCTTAACTAAACGGGCTATAGCTGTGCTATAAGGGCCATTTCACAGCTGACAATTATCATAACCAAGTTATCTTCTACTTAAAAAAGAGAACCAAATAAGTCTAAAGGACTACCTGAGATATGTCTGTGTTAAACTATTTTATACATCGTACCCTATTTTTGTACATTTATTTTCTTTTATTATTGCAGCATGGAGATATGGATCAAAGAGAGCGAGATATTATTATGAGGCAATTCCGTACTGGCTCGAGTAGAGTTCTTATCACTACAGATCTCTTAGCTAGGGGGATTGATGTACAACAAGTCTCACTTGTAATCAATTATGATCTTCCATCAAACCGAGAAAACTATATCCACAGGTATTATTTTAAAAATGTATTTAAACCTTTTTTTTCCTTAAATTTTCAAATAAAGAGAATTGTTTGGCAGAGGATTGAGTCCTGATTGTAGAACTCTTTAATTGTGTTTATTAAGCAGCAGAGCCCTCCCGCTGGAACACTGTCTTTCGGTGAAATGTATGTGGAAAAAAATTCATTGCTGGCTAAATATTCTAGCATCTACTCTAACTTTTCCAAATCTCACCAAATATTAAGATTCTGAAAGTCTGACTTTCTAAAAAAATTCATATAAAGATCTGCAGAATTTTATGACATTTTTGGCATGGTGTCTTGATGGAGTAGTAGTTAAAAAGTCCAAAGGTACATCAGGACTATTTTGATTTGAGTCACAGCCTGACGAATTCACTTCACTAACTTGATTCCTTTGATGGCAATTCGATCCTTAACATCATGTAATGCAAATTTAAAATATTCTTTCTACTTACTTTTTCTTTTGAGTGATTCTTCATAATCTTTTCTTGCACCGGTGAACAATTAGCGCGGTTCCTCTCTCCCCCATAGGGAGGAACCCCGCTTATAAGGTTGATACAATGAAACAATCCGGAAGTGCCGACTAGAAAATTTCGCGTTTCAGAACCCCTAGAAACGTAAAATAACGGTGGTTCAAATTTGTATATGTATATATTTATATATAATATATATATATATATATATATATATATATATATATATATATATATATTTGTCTGTTCGCTCATTTCTGGCTTCCCTAATGGTCCGATTGTGATGAAATTTGGTACAAAAATCCGTTGTCCAATTTGAAAGGTCAAGTTCGTTAACCACCAGAATCCGCCCACTGGAAGATGGGGTTCGGGGCGAAATTCGCGCAAAAAAAATCGTAACGCTTATGTTTTTGACTTCATAAGCTTGTAAGTACTCGTTTTATAGGCTTCTTGGGCTAGAAAAACTAATGAAACCATTTTCAAGGCGATAGCTTTAACCGTTTTCGAGAAAATTGGAAAAATAGTTTTCGAATACCCTTTTTGGTTTGGGTACTTAGAATCATGGGATTCAGTTGAAACATTTTCTGCATGTTCTACTTTCATTAAAACTAATATGTTGAAAGTTTTGTTACGTTTGGAGTTTAGGAAGGGTTAGAATAAAGTATTTTATTAACAGACATAAAAAGTTTTGGTAACTTTGTATACTTTCCTTAATATTTCGAAAAAGGTTGAGAATCTTGCGAAACGTAAGATTACCATTAGAAAGCTTACTAAATGCTCTACAAAAATGGTTCTGATGAAAGTTTTGATTAGGCGATGTCAATCGGAGAAATAAGTGCTTAAACTTTGAAGTAATTGATTTGAAATGTAACAGTTCGAAAGCTTACTAAATTCTCTACAAAAAATGTTTTGAAGAAATGTTTGATGGGGTCGTCACATTAAGAGAAATAAGTGCTTAAAACTTAGTTAGTTTCGTTTATTTAAACGGATCTAATTGTGTGTTTCCCGCAGTTTTTTTTTCACTGTTTGTTATTTTCGTACTTGTTTATATCAGTCAAATGTATTTTTCAGTAAACAGGATACGTATAATTTGAAGGAATATTTTGTTTGTTAGAATTCGACGATCCCTTATGAATATCTAGATTACAGTACTGGTGTTGATGTCGTTCTTTAGAATTGTTCTTGATATTCCCTATTTTCATCTGTTACCCATAGTTTTTTATTGCTAGTAGTTTTTTCTTATTTATTATAGAATATAAATCTATTTGGCTATAAAACAGGATACGTAAAATTAGTAACAATATTTCGGAGATTTCTGAGCGAAATGCCTTGTATGATTTTCTACCACCACGAACGGCGTTTTTCCTCTATTTACCACACATTTTAATTGTTTGCTGTTTTTAACTCGTTTCCTGCTTCACTCCACAGATGGGAAACACGCTTCTGACGTCGACCCAATGACGTATCCGAAGTGCCTAATAAATGATTTCACATTTTAGAACAGGTAGACATCGAAAATAGCTGTGCTTCAAATTAGAATCTATTGTTGAGTAATTATATGAATCTTTGGATAATAATTCCAATAGTTAAAATTATAACTAAATTGGAAAATATGTATTTAATAGAACTCATTAAACCTTTTACAGAGAACTCTATTTTTTATTTTAATTTTCTTGATCAACAGGTCTTTGCATATATTTGAAAACTCTGCTGATAAAACCTAATCGTTTTTGTTTGATTCAATAATAAGAAATCCTTTTTTCAATGATTTTATGTTTTTAGGCCTATCTATAATTCCTGCGGGTTAATATGTTTTTTAAATTGAAGCTTTAAAGCGTCAACAGGAATATTTGTGTTATCACCTTTCACAGTTTATTTCTTAGAATCATGAGTGACCGTTTTTGTGTTACAACTAACAATCTTTGAAAACGAAGTTTGACTATCCTTGTTATTGTTATTTTCCTTCTGTTTGGGCGAGATTTTCTATTCATGATCTAATTCTCCTAGAATTTTTTGACTAGATCAAGAACCTATTTTAAGCACTCATAAATTCCTTAATTTAATTGAGGAAGTTTATCAAGCTTGATATAATCACTTTTGGGTTAATAGGGGTGGTCTATATCGAGTCCTTTGTTTGTAAACACAAAGAGCTTTCTGAGTAACGGTAAAGGGCAGTAAAAGTATATGACTTTACCTGGAGCCAAACCCTGCATGCCCTTTTCGTAGTTGTTTAGCTCACATTTTAATGGGTTGTTGTTTTTTTTTTTAATGCATTTATTTATAGAATTAGTATTACTGTAGAAGAAATCAAGAAAAATAGAAATATTTTGATATTTGAAATAACTATTTGTAGCAGTTGGGCTGGCCAACCTGTGGTGGGTGCCATTCCAGGGATAAGGGTACGCTGTCCCTTGATAACGGGCCCTTTGTTTACAGGGAAAAGGTTGAACCAAAATAAAAACGGTTTCTATTTCAATCTTCCCAAATGACACTAGGGATAAAAACTGAACCGCGCTAAGATGACACAGTTCCTGCGAGTCGGACTTTTTTAGTTTTTGAGTTACGGTGATGATGGATGAGTTTTGGCTAGTAGTTAACTATTGTTCTAACTACTAACTAGAAGGTGTGTAGTTGCTTTATGTAACTACTAAATAGTAATTAAAAATTATTTGCTAACAACAAATGCTTTTAGCAGGAGCTGCTGAAAGCGCTTTGCGTGAAAAATAAAATTTGCTGTTTGTGAAGGAATTGAATGTCTTTCATTTTGCTGAAGATCTTCCTTCTCTGCCTGCAACCTCATACTTTATTTCTGTTTCTTGAAATACTAATGTGTTGAGTCAGAGTTTACAAACTTTTTTTATTTTGTAAATTCTGATCGATGTGTTAACAAATAATGTTTTTCAACTACAGGATGGTCAGTGCCAAAATTGTCTTTATTACTCATCAAAAATGGATGCATCAGTTAGTTTTTTATAAAAAAGAAAGAAAAAAAAATACACACATAATTCCAGATGACAAACTATATGAAGCTAAAAATTAATTGAACAATGTTTTTTTTTCAGGATTGGAAGAGGCGGTCGGTTTGGTCGTAAAGGTGTGGCGATAAATTTCGTGACGGAAGATGATAAACGCTCTCTTTCTGACATTGAACAGTTCTACAATACACGTATAGAGGAAATGCCAATGAATGTTGCTGACCTCATTTAAATTGTTTCTAATAAAAACAGTGTGAGTATCGGATCGTGCCTACTCTTCTAAAATTGTGTGCGACGCTCCGATCTAAAAATTAGTAAAAACGGTCTGCTTATGATGTGTTGTTGACCTTTAAAGGTCTGCTCTATTCAGTGGCTGCTCTAAAACATATATGAAGTGAATGTTCCCTTGGGTTACAAGGTTCTACACTTTACTTCCCCTCCGGTGTAGACACCTTCAAACAAAACACCAGTTCCGACTGGACCTTTATTTAAATTAATATTAAGTGTTAACATTTATTAATTTTTTTCCTTTTGATTTCTCCTTTATTGTATTTTATGTAGAATAAGCTAATAGAATTATTGTGTGAGCAATTATTATTTGCCTTTAATAAGGCATTTTATTAATTAATGCATCAGTTATTTTCATATGTATTGATTTTCTTGCATTTCGTTAATAAACTAGTGAGATTCTTTTTATTATTTCTTTTGAAGCAATTTATTTGTGTTGTATTATATCACAATATGTTATTATTTAATTTAAACAAGTATGAAAGTAGAGACATTTGCTACTTTAAAACACACATAGTTTTATTTGTGTGTAAGACCTCATATATTGTTTTTTATTGCTTAGGGAAATGTATAATCGGGTTCTGGAAGGGTTATTTCAATCAAAAAACTTCTAGGCGAAAATGTTTTGTAAATTTTGCTTGTTCATAATGAGATTTTGTATCTTAGAGTAAATAAATTCTTGAATTAAATTTGTAATAATGAATTTAATTAAAACCTCTGTTTGTATTTCTTTAATTTACTTGTTTATTTGATATGCTGATAATTTCACAAGAGTAATTTTTCTCTTTTTTATATTTACAGGAAAATTAAATCACTCCAATGAAGAGAACACATTTTGGAAATTAGAAATATAATTTCCATAACCGAAGCTCAACAAACAGTGGTTTTACTTAAAATAAACCTTTCATCTTCCCCTCCAAACATTTAAACTGTGGATATTTTATTTTTAGGAATTATTCAGTTAAATTAATTTTCTACTTGGTTTATATGGAGCGAATACCGTGTACAGACATTTTTATTTATAAATAAATTTTTAATCATACAGTGATTTTTATGTCCCATAATCTCTGTTTAAAATTATTCAAAATTGTGTACTTTACATCCTTTTTGTTTTTTTGGTGGATTTGTATTTTGAGTTATATTGTAATTAGGTTTCGTATTAATTGAATTTTTACTTATAAGAGAAGCTGGAAGCTTTAATTAAGTAAAACTATTCAACAATTTTTTTTTTAAATTAAAAGACATTTATTTTATAGCAAAAGATTAGTTTTTATTTACTTTTTTTTAAATCAGTTTTAAAGCTGTGATCTAAAGAAATATTCTAAAACCATTATCTCAATTTTATACGAAATGTCTAAACAACAAATTATGTCTTTTGATGCTATTTCTAGCACCTACAGTTTTTCAGAAATTATTTTAATCTTGGCTCATTTCTTATGAAATTTTCTCGTAATGAATATTTATATAAACTGAGAATAATCATATTTTATACATTGTTCTAATCTACTTCTGTGTTTATTCTTGGTCCTATATTTCTTCACAATTAAAAAAATTGTAGTTTATCTTGATTAAAAAGTTAATTGATTGATTGCTAGGTGCAGAATGATTTAAAAAAATTGTTTCTATTTTTTCTTTCTTAAATTCATAGATTTAAGTATTTCCATTCAAAATATTATTCTATGGATAATAAATAAAATTTAAAACCACTAAAATACTTCTTGCATTCTTGCTCACTGAGCAATGCTATGAGGCACTTTGCTCATAATGTTATCGGACCATTTTTTTCTTTAGGCTGATGACTAATTTTCATGAATCATTCTCTGAAATAAAATCTTAACAGTTCTGTATATTTTAATAGTCTTCCATATTTCTATTGTTATTCATACAATCAATTAGGCATGTTATTGATTTTAGCCACATTAAAAAAAATAAAATTAAGTCCTTAGGTGTATGTACTTTGGTAATATGGAGGCAGTACAAGGGTAAATTGTGCACACAATTTTTATTGTATATTGATAAACCATTAAGTAATTTTTCTTTGAGGCAAACATTTTGGAAAATGAATCCAAAATAATAAACAATGGTTTTTTTAAATGAATTAAAACTGAGTTAAGCTTCCAGTGAAAGCAATTTTTCTTTTATCCTTTCTAACATTAAAAATATTTATAGAGCTTGCAGAAAAATTCGTTGACTTATTTTGAAGGATGAAAAGCACCTGTAGAATAAGGAAACCGATTTGAACAAAAATAAATAAACGTTTAATTAATAAAATATCCAAATTCTCCACAAATTGAAAGTCTTAGTTAATGCACTGAAAATGCATCCACGCCTCAAAAAATCATAATAAACCATTGTGAAAGAGGTCAAATTATAAATGAACATCTATGTGATGTCAAGGGATGTTTAGGAATTGACTAGGAGAAAAAGTAACCAGATTTTCAAGCACAAATCTATATTGGGCTTTGGCAAGAGAGTGGCTTGCCAAAGTGAAGCCGTAACCTCCGATAAAGATTTTTGCTTGAAGATCTGACTTGCTCTCCTAGCCTAATCCCAACCATCCCTTGACTTCGCATCACCTCAGCGGCTAACTATCTCCATGTCATTATGAACATATAAGGTGCTCATGAACCCACAAAAAAAAAAAAAAAAAAAAAAAAAAAAAAAGATTTGAAACAAGAAAGTTTGAACATCATAAATGTTAGAATCATTTAATTTTATTTGAAAGATTTTTAATACTTGTGTTCTCCTAAATTCATTAAATCGAATCAATCAGGTCAGTGTAATTTTAATACATTTAGGTTCAGACTGGGCATTGCCAGTCTAGTGATTATTCATTCAATTGAATCGATAATGAAGAACCCATATTGGAGAAATATTTGTTTTTTTATCCATGTTTAAAAATTGGATCAATTCTAAAACATGTGGGAGTGGCTTGTCCCAGTGGCTAGCATGGATTCTCACGCTTTATATGTGGTATCGACTCTTAATTGAGGCCGGGGCCTGCAGAAGACGACACCTGCCTGTTGAGTCAAGATGGTATTGAGAGTGACGACATCACCACCATCTGCCCTAAGCTGGACCCCCAAGATTTCTATACTTGGTTGCTATTGGGAGGCTCGACACTGAATGGCTCATCAGCCAAGAGCGTGCACAGGCTAATAAAATGGATAAAAATTTGTGGTAGGTTAACTTTTTTCAGCAGTGGGCCTGCCAAAACAATTCCCTGTTCCACCTTGGTTGCTTGAAAAGAGTGGGGACCTGTAAATAGCCCAGCACTAATGACATAGATATTGCCATGAGCGTAAGAAATGTATGGCTTAAATTTCTGCATGGACCAAGAGAGTTGGGATTCATAATCACTCCCGGACGAAATTGTCAAAACTATATTTATAAACACATCCTTAATTAATAAAAGCAGAGTGCACCATCAGCAGTACACTGTCAACAAGGTACTACATACTGTAATATCCATCTATATCCCTTTCGCGTACCAAGAGAGGTACAAGGTATTGAGTTCTCCTGTACGGGATATTTTTGACACTCGCTCTAAAACTCGTCTTTTTAATTCTGATTTTTGTTTAATATCATAATTAATTTTTATTTATCTTTAATTAATTTTGAATTTGAATTATTTTTAAATTGAGTAACTTTATTTAAAAGAAAGTAATATTGCATGCTTGTAAAAAAAAAAAAAAAAACCTTTCCTATTTACCATTAGTCTGTATGTTATGAATAATAAACAAGTGAAATATATACTCAATAAACATGGTGTTGGGGATGGACAGAGATATAAAAATTTATGGCAATTTGACTTGGGTTGGGAGGTTGAATGGGCTGAGAGAGTAATAAGAGGTAACGCACCTGAATAGCTCACACAGCCAAAAACTTGATTTAAATACCCTCAAGTGACAGGCAGTAATATTAGTATGCTACAGTAACACTAGAACGCTCTTAAGCCGAGAAATGAGAAGAGAAAGATGATGACTACTGGACAAGTCAACAGTACACGGGGCCCAGCCGCTCTCCAATGCTGGAGCAAGGGGAACATCTCCAAAATAGGGGCTAATAAAAAAGAAAATCAATATATTTCCCTAATTATAGGAAGTATGTTTGTTGTAATATAACCATGAATTTTATTTAAATATGGTAAGAAGAAACTGTTGACATGCTTAGTATAGGTTTTTCTCAATCTAGGTAGGAGCTTTTCTCATTTGCTTCTTGATAAGTTTTGTGTAATTACACTGCATGAAGTAGGCTCAGGAGCTTTATTATGACATCAAATTCATGTCATAACTTTCTACATTCAACACTCATTGGATGTATTATAAACATTGTTAAAAAAAAAAAGTTTCACATTTTAACGTTTTAAAGTTTCACGTTTTAAGAGGGCCTCTTAACACAAGATGAATGTTTTTTTTTTGTTTGCTGCTAATGGCTACAAATGTTTTATTTCTACCAAAGCCAGAAGTCTTAGAAGATACAAGTTTACCTCTAGAAGTAAAATTTAAATGAAAGAACAGAAAAATGATGGAATTAAAAATTATTGGCTTGGAATCACATTGGCATCACCAAAGTCATAATTTTTATTTGTCTGAATAAAACTCCAAAAAAAAATAATATAATTATTTTCTGTGGTTCTATGTACAAGGAGTAGGAATATTAGATTCCATGTAAAAATATAAAATTTAATGATGTTGTATGAAACCTTAACAAAATATAAGTATGTAATTAACACCTTGATGGCGAGTGTCGACGGGTGTTCGACAGTTGCGCCTCCTTTCAAATGGTGGGCGTCGAAGGGTCTTCGACACCCTCAATTCATTTTGTGTGTTTTGCCACACTGAAGCAACTTTCTTGTTTGTAGTCATTATAAAGGGGTTTTCTTCAAACCTGATCCTTGCTCAAAGATGGTAGTAACTTATAGATAACCCCTTCCAATAAATTTGCTAATAATAGTGGGATGTTGAAATAGAAATAATTTTTTTTGGTTGGAGGAAATCCTTGAGCATTGAGATTGTGAATAAAACTACAATTTTTAGCTAAAAAATCTATTATATTTTGCCGACGTTTTTGCTTGAGATTCATGCCTTGATCAGGGTCGTAAACAAGGATTGAAAGAGATAAATACTAATAGTAATTTTATTAATAGAAGGATTAAAAGGTAATTAATATATAGAAAGAAAAAAAAAATAATCTGGATCCTAGGTCTTAACTAAAGGAGAGAGAATTGTCTGTAGTCTTACGACCCAATTCTAACTGATGTGTTGATAAGCATCGAGAGTTAGCCTGTGGATCTTCGGACATGAGGGCCCAGATGATTTTCCACAATTTAGAGTATTTCAATGTTGAAAAAAAATATTAAGTTTACAAGATCTGACACATTTTATGTGTCAACACAGAGATTAAATTAACAAAAAATGAACAAGTTCAAGTATTTATTTACAGATGGATTTCTGACTCATTTTATCTTTATAGCCGCTGATAAAAGCTTGAAAATAGCCTAGAGACATATTGTGATCAAACTATGTAAAATAATCTAATGTAAATAGCAACGCTAAGAGAAAATGTAAACCTGTGCTAAAAGTTCAAGACAATAGGTTCTTTGGCCAATGGGCCTTTTTTTTCCTATCGGTCCTTCATGACATGTATTCAAGAACAAAATAATTATAAAAAATACTAGATGTATTGTATAATTGTCAAGATAAAGATATATAATAAAGATATATAGTAAAAAAAATCTTAAGCTGGGTAGAATTCAAATAAGATTGGTAGAACCGTCATTTTTTTAAATATTGGATTTGGAAGGTGCTACTCACCTTACTCTCTTTTATTTAAAAAAAATCCTTATGTTTTCACCATTTGCTTAAAAAAAAAAAGAAAAAAGATCATTGATACCAAACTTTATTTTAACAGCAATATACTACAAAATAAAAGCTGGTGATTTTGTATAAGATACTCAAAACATTATAGGATGTTATAGGAGATGACAAACAGACAATCCCAAAACTGCTCTCTTTTATTAGACAAATCAACATCTACAAATGATTGCACATATAATAGATCGCACTGCCAATGATCCAGTAGTGTAGAGGCAGGATAATTAGAAAGAGAAAAAAATTTAATTTTTTTAATTTTAATTTAACAAAATATGACACATGTTATGTGTCAACATGGTCATTGAATTATCAAAAATGGACAAATTCAAGTATTTGAATTGACAAATTCAAGTAGCTAAACATATCCGGTTCATTTTGTGTTTTTAGTCTTTATGAAACCAAGCTGATATTAATTGAAAATAAATAATTTTTTAAAAAACAACATTTTTATCCAAATATTATCACTAAAGAAATATGAGGCTAGAACACAAGACTCTGAAAAAATGTATATTCAATGTTCCTTAATAGTTTCTAAATGGAAAAAATTTCCTAGGATGTTTATGTATTCAGGATTATTTTATTTATTTGTTTTGGCCATGGACTTTAGGTGATTTGCCTGATAACATTTTTTGTTTACAGAATTTTAGTTCGAGAACTTTTTTATTGTAATTTCAGTACTAATACAGAGTACTTATAGTTAAATTAGTGATATGGAAATCATACTATTAAGAGAACGAAAAAATAAAGTAAACGGTAAAGATTAGAAAAAAAAAATCTTAGTTTTGTTATAATTACCTACACTTTTATAAGCAAGAAGAAGTAAATCTACACGAATAAATTCTTCAGAACTATTCATTTCTGAATAGTAAAGTGTATTTACAAGTAAATGTAAACAAATCTTATGTATACAAAAGGAACAACTATATAACATGTAGAATAAAAGAGTTACAATTCTCATGCTAAAGTTAAACATTCTAAGGCTGAATCTGAAGTTTTTTTGTTTTTTTTTTAATTTCGGTTTTGACCATTTAGCTTAGCACAAAATAATAGTAGTGTTGAACCTAATTTTAATATTAATAGTAATATTCTGCAAATACTTTTTCTAAACTGAACAAATAAAGGTACTTACAATTAAGATTTTATTTTCTGAAATACAATAGATGGAATAAATATTCTATGAGACATATCATTAAGAAAGGCTAACGCTTAATTTAATTAAACAAATAATTAAATGTTTTAAAAAAAAGTAGATGTATTTGTATAAATCATAATGAAATTTAATTTAATTTGTAGTCAAAACAATCGAAAATTTTGTTGAATCAATAATTTTTATCAAGTAATATAATCGAAGGGGTAAATGGCCGATAAATGAAGCAAGAATAAATTTATTTTTAGTAAACATACTAAAATATAAGAAAAAGTTATTTTGAAATTCAAACTAGAACCAGTGCTGCTCTCTATGACAGCTCATAGCAGTAGCAAGAAAAGTAGTTCCCATATTAAGGACTAAATATAATGTTTAAGTAACAATTAAAAAAAATGAATAGGGTTATTGATCGAAACATATTAATTTAAAACATATGTATATAAAGTTGTTCACAAGGAAGAAAAAAAAATCTCACTGGTTATCGACGTGTTTAGCCAGTGTGTCGATGGTGGAGTAAGACTGAAACAGGCCAGACATCCGGCTGCAGTAGTGTTCGGGCAGACTTGTCGTTAGTTTCTTTAGTGTCGACGTTTTTATTTTAGTGTTAGTGCACAATGAGCTGGCAGGATTATGTGGACAAGCAGTTGCTCGCATCTAGGTGTGTTACTAAAGCAGCCATAGTCGGCCACGACGGGAATATTTGGGCTAAATCGGACGGATTTGAAGTGAGTACTTGCTACATACAGCCTTGGTCTATATGTTGCCCCATGCCGGCTTCTACTCTCTTTTGTGCTTTCCTAGAATTGATGTATATCAGTAATTTTCTTACTATTGTCGGTTTTTATAAAGTATTATTTTGTATATTTCATGTGCTGTTAGTAAGTTAATTTTCGGGAATATTGAATTGCAAAATGGCGTATCTCGAAATGCTGTTGGTCGCTTTGGTTTTCTCTGTTGTACTTTTTTGTGCGCTGTCAGGGCTTAATATTGTTATATAATATGATTTTCGTTATTAGTAAAGATAAATTTCTTTTTCTAAACACTTAAACGTTTAATGGGATCTTATCTTTTAAATAACCTTTATTGTTACAATTTGTTTTAACTAATTTTTCATGGTTGTTCCATTAATTCTTTTAAATGTAGCAATCGTTTTTATTCATTTCATAATGTACCTGTTAAAAGTTTCTATGTTAAATCATGGTTAGATAGAATTCAGTTTCAATTTATTTTCTGCATGTTGTTGTTTGTTTTATTGAGTTCGAGATTCAGAGTCAAATATATTATATTTACCTGTAGGATACATATCCTTGACCCCTCTTACAACCCATTTAAACTTTTATTATTTTTCTCTTCCCTCAGGTATCTAAAGACGAACTGTTAAAATTGGTTCAGGGTTTCGAAAAGCAGGATATCCTCACTTCTGCTGGCGTTACGCTGGCAGGGAACCGTTATATTTATCTGTCAGGTACAGATAAGGTGATCAGGGCAAAACTCGGAAAAGTTGGTGTCCACTGTATGAAGACCCAGCAAGGTTAGTTTCAGATATTATTTTTTATTTTGAAGTGAGATATTATTTGTACTTTCATTCATATTTGTCAGATTTGCTTCACCTATTGTTATGAATATGTGGTTTATTAAAATTTCTGTACCATTATTGTGCCTTAATAACAGAATAATGTTAGAAATTTGGTTCCATTGATTTAGTATTCGGATTATTAGTTTTTCACTAATTTTCTCTTATGATGGAACACATATTTTGATATACATCTTCAGTTTCTAATACAAAAATCAAACTTTTGTTTTTTTAATTAGCAATTTATTTTACACAATTTAACCACTTTTACTTCTGTTATATAGAATTTATTATTTGCCTTAATACATTCTCCTACTTATTTTTCAATGTTCTCTTGCTCTTAAGTGATATTCCTCGCATTAAAATCTATAATTTCCATAACTGCATCATCCTTTTTTTTTTCAAATTGTGTTTTACTTTGTCTAGTAACTTTTACTTAATTTAATTTCATTTGCTTGTAAAATAAATTCGAATTTGGAGCAGAATCTGCATAAAGGTACTTATGTTAGACAAATTTTTTAATGTTACTTTTATATCTTCTAATGAGAATTATGATTGCTTTTTTTTGGCTGTTATGTGATTCTTCTCATCAGTCTTTCGTAAAATTGTTCTGTATATAGGGGTAAATGTCACTCGTAGCATACCAATTAGTTTAATAAGATTTTAAATTAAATTTTCAAACAATTGTTAGTCTTAGGGAAGGGCACATGGTCATTCATCTGTTGGAACATTAGTAATTGATTCTTAAGTAGCAAAAGTTGCTTGGCTCTCAATGTTAAAATTAGATTTGTTGAGATTTGAAAATTTATGGTTCGTTTTCCTATGTTTTACATTTTTTGAAAATATATATCTTTCTTTTTTGCAATTAAAATATCATATTGCATCTAAATTTTTGTTGGCTCATTTATAAGTTGTTTTCTTGATGTTTCCACACTTAATGCAAGGAAGCAGAATTCGTGAATAATGTGCAATAATAAAATTTTTCTTCCTTTCAATGATCCTATCTGGAATTTTATATAGCTGGTGTTACATCTAATTTTAGACATATTTTGACTAGAATGGAACATAACGGCTCCCATTATGACCAAATTTATGAATGCTAGTTTCATTAATATTAAATATTCTATTTAAAAAAGAAAGCCTTTATTATTGATTGATTTTAACCCAATTACAACAATTGATGTACAACCCAATTTAGTTGGGCAACCAAACTTTTTGTACAATAAAGTTTTTCCTCCTCCTCTTTATTCAGTATGAACAGTTAAGCTAATTAAAAATAAAATAAAATGCATTAAAAACTTAAAGCTGATTTTAAGTTCATGAAATACGTTTTCTAAAACTTTAATATCTCTGCCAGAAGTTATGTCTATGTTAGAGTCCTGAAAAATACATAGAGAATATATTGTGGTAGTGCGAAACTTGGCAAAAACCAGGTTTTATATATATATATATATTTATATTTATGAGTTATTATGTTTGCCCAACGAATAGGATCGATTGACATTTTTTCAGATTTTGGTCTTGATTGTAACTTTGGAATGTGCTATTGGAAACTGCTCTAAACTTACAGATCTTTTTCGTAATGATAATACTTGTTTCATATTTATTTTCGTTTTCCCTATGTGTCGATATTTACTTTAGGATTTTTTACATCAACAAATATTTGGTCCTTTAAGCCAAACCACCATCTCAGCTGTAATTGAACTAAACACGTCATTATTTTATTTTTTTTTTTTTTTTTACGGCACACCGACAATCTTGGCCATTAGCGCCGACATCCAGGGTGCAGCCAGGAATTTTCTTAGCCAGCCCTGAGATGAGAAAATTCCTGCCGCTGGTGAGGATCGAACCCACCATCTTTCGCTTATGAATCTAGCAGGCTAGCCACTAGACCTCGGGAGACCCCTACGTCTTTATTAACTCATTTTCAATGATCGTTAAATTCTAATAAAGTCCATTGTAATTTCTAATTGCGCAGTGGTTTGTAAATTGGATTTAATTACTTTATAAAATTAGATCTTTTTTTGAAACCGCCATGTTCCAATTTAGTTACTAAAAATCAGAAGATAACGGAAAACCTGCTGATGACACATGAAACACACCGTAAACTATAAGTAATTCTGGGTCTTTAATATTTAAATATGGATGTTAACATTTAAGATTCACTAAATAAATATTCAAATGAAATAATTAGTAATGGTTTTTTTTTCTGGGGTCCGAAGACTGTGTTAATGCATGTGCAGTCTGTGCCTGACATTGTGGATTCTATTCCAACTTGTGCTGGTGGCTTTTCATTCGAAAAAGGGAAAGGTTTGAGCCCCTTTACTGGCTAAAAAAAAGGGTGAAAACCCGTAAATAACCTGTCCCAAAAAGTTATTCAGTCCTCAGATATATTTTTATTTTCAAATTACATAGGGTGCAGCATGCCTATCTAAGTTATTTAAAATTTGTTTACAGAAACGTTTCGGATATAAGCCATTTTCAATCTGAAAAATACAAGAGATCATACTGGTTAGGATATTAAATTCCAAATAATAAACATAAAACTCAGAATATACAAATGTATCAACAGCTGACCTGTATAAACGTGCGTTATCTCTTATTTATTATATATATTATATTATATATCTTCCGGTCCTGTTCTTTTACTAAACCATGTGCTCGTTTAGGTAAATGTACTTTTAGTCTGATTTAGGAGGAAATATCTGTTGTTTTTTCCTTTTTTTACAATACAATACAGTAAAGGACCGAAGGGAACCCCTTTTATGTGCCTAAATTCATAAAAGGCCCTTATAATAAACTCAGTTTAATTCAGGATTTTTTTTTTTATTTCACGCCTTCTGTTGAATATTTTACATATATTTGGTACCTAGTGGAGAAGGCTGAGTGAAGATTTGAAAAATTTTTGTAATAATTCTGCAATTTTAATAGCTCGGATGGGGAGAACCTCTAATTTATAAATTTGTTTTAAAATACTCATCAGAATAGACTTTCACCACCTTCATTATAAGTTTTATTACTTTATAGCTAAATTCCTTCTGAATATTCAGGTATAAAATTGTACATTTTTTCATAGCAGTTTCCTGTATTTTTATTCTTGTTTCAAAATTACTTTTATGTGTACATTTTTACTTCAGGATTTTTTTGTCTGGCAAAATTGATTTTATAAGTATTTTAAACAAATAAGTTGTGATAAGATAGAATTCTTGAGCTTCCTTTTGAAAAAAGGTTATCTTGTTTGATCATTTTTCCCTGTTGTTTTAATATCTCAATGTCATATCCAAAATTTTACTGTTTAGAAATATTCCGACATTTAATTCATTTATTATTATTTTTTATGAATCAGAACATTATGATAAATTAATTCTTAATATTAATGTCATTTTGGGGACGAGGTTAGCTCAGTGGTAGAGCACTCGATTAATGAACTGGAGGACCAGGTTCAAAACCTGAGCGCGCACTAAAGATTTTTTCTTCTAGTGCTGCCGTTCGAGGGTTGGATATGGGGTCCCAGATTGTCCCTAGGCTCACCCAGCCTTTAATTAATTTAATTAATAATGGGTACCTTGGGTGCTAATGACTCTAGCAGTCGAAGCAGCCAAGGGGAAAATCAGGCGGCCGGAGCATAGTGTTGACCACACTATCTCGGTAGCGTTCCATATGGTCAATTATCAGATACCTCTACAGTATCTGCCCCTCTGGGCCCTTGTGGCCTGTTACGGGACTGATTTTTATTTTTTAATGTCATTTTATTAATATCACCGATTTTTGGGAGGGGTTATCTGTAGGTAAGCACCCTTTTGTATTATACATAGCCAGGAGAGAGGGAGAGGGTATGCCTTCCTTTTTTTTCTAAAATAAACCACCACTCTTAGTGCAAATAAAACCCACAACTCTATTATTGTCTTAACACTCTCGGCCATCAGGCCAACTCTCAAAAATTACATTCTAGTAAATTTCCATTCAAACAGCTTCTTTCAATTTTTATTGTCGGCAGTTTTGTTATTTAACATTTGTACAAGCCTATTTTATTTCAGAAATCGTTGGGTGTTTTCCACCGTATCTCATTTTAAGGATTTTTGCTTTTGCTGGGAGTAATGCTATTCTTTTTCTTGGAATACTTGTGAACATTGCATTGGATCAAATATATTATACTGCTTGTTACGGACTCATCATAGGATGTGGTCCTTAAATCCTGTATGTGTGAGTTAGGCTGGTATGGTGTCGCAAAACCTCTTCTTAGTTTCTGTTCATTCTTTGAGAATTTTTCTTTATTTTTCATTGCCGATGGCCCTCTGTTCATCATTATTCTCTCACTAATTAAAATTTCTGAGAGCTGTAATATTTTAAATTATAAAAATTGATTTGATAATAAGTTAAATATAGTTTTGAAGGAAGTAGTTAATGTTGTTTAATGAATGGTTCTGTATGTCTCGATTTCATCTCTTAGCAAATGTAAATAGTTAAACTTGAACATTTCAGTGCTTCTATGATGTTTAATTTCCACTCATCTTTAATTAAATTTTTATTTTAATATCCATTTATAAATAACATTTGATAAACTTGACTTTTTTAAGATGGGTGATAAACTTGACTTTTTTAAGATGGGTTGGCTATAGCTTACCACCCTCTCTAAGCAGGCTAGTTTTTTTTGTTTTGTTTTTTATTTATTTATTTTTATATAAAAGAAATGTCACACTATCCCTAGTGAGAATTGAGCTCAGCCCAAACCTTTAACTTCTCAAAGGACAAGTGTTTTTTTTTTTTTCTCTCTTCATGTATAGAACGCTTTATTACTCCACTCTCCTAAAGTAAAGCAAGGGATTTTTATTTATTTATGGAGAAAGGTTGTTAAAGTTGGACAACAAAATTTTATTTAGAGAAATAATTAATGTGTCGATGACTTTCTAAATTGGTTAAATCCAATTTTTCATCAAAATAATTTTTTTTGTAAAAACATTTTTTTTTCATACAACAATAACTTTTATTTTGGAAATTCATTAAATCTCATAAATCACGAGGAAAAGAAAGTTATTCTGACCACGTAAATATTAATCTCCTAAAGAAATTATACTAGCTTAGACATTTTTGTGTCCCCTGAAAAGTGGTTCGATTTTGATATATCCTGTTTTGAAAGTCGACCCCTCATATGAGCCTTATATGACAATAACATTGATAACATTGTCTGGCTTCAGATAAATGTGATAAGAGATCTATCTTTGAATGAATTAACTTGCCATACTGTGATATTAAGTAACGTGATTGGTTATCTCATGAAATAGGAGCATCTGGGTTCTCACCTCTTGGGTTTTCATCATGTAACAGAAATGGTTCTTTTAGTACATTATTTAAAGAAGGGAGGCCCACAAGAGGTGTTGGCTTTTCATTTGATAAAAGAAAGTGCATCAGCCCTATCGTGGCTAGAAAAGGGTGGTAGCCTATAGATAACACGTCCTAAAAGCCTGTTTTCTAAATGGGAGTTAAAATTTAAAGATGTTAGTTGTTACAGCTGCCATTAACGCCTACCTACATGGCAGAACGTGCCGTGGAAATGAGGCAAGAGTGGCTGGGTTGTGGTAGGGCTGTGTCCTTCCTATTCTCTCCTGCTTTATTCCGCTTCTAATGTCGATCGGTTTCGATACAATATGCTGAATTGGGTTCTCTTAATGCTGTGACTAGCATTTAACAGAACCTCAT
The DNA here is from genome assembly GCA_946811695.1 of Gonocerus acuteangulatus. NCBI lineage: Eukaryota > Metazoa > Arthropoda > Insecta > Hemiptera > Coreidae > Gonocerus > Gonocerus acuteangulatus. The sequence goes on from OX328130.1 coordinate 65,218,948, forward strand.
ATCATGTTACAACTCGAGCATTGTACAGTAATGAGCGGCGAGCCGAGATCGTCACTTGGATGCGTTTGAGTGTTGTATTACGCCGACAGTATTGGTTTCACCACGTTCGCTAGAAGTGTGTGAAGGCAGATACTGTATTGCTGGTAGAGATTCCAGGTGTATAAAACCGCTAGGTAACTGCCAATCTTCTTACAAATGTCTCTTTTCGTCAAGGGGCGTCTTGTTTTCAGCAAATAGGGGACTCTATTAAATTCATCAAATATTTGAAATTTGTGGAAAATATTCGAGACAAAACTTTATACTAGTGACTGCTTTGATGATTCTTTTTCCTTGGATGCTGGAACAGTGAAGTGCGATATTGTATAAAATGGAAAAAGATACTCGTTGTTCCACGAATAGCCTGTACAGTTTGCGGAAGGGCGTACTAAGTTTTTCTAATTGAATTTCATTGAAATTACTCATTCATAAGACTCTCTTTACCTGCTTTTCTCTAAATTTCTCTACCTAATTTCTATTACAATAGACGCAGAACCTATATCCTCCACAATCGAAGTCTCTTATTCTGAACGAACGCAGACAGTTGCATCGTTTATAAAGCTAGTGAAACGGGTTATTTTTTCTTTTGGCCTCAACTATTCGATAATTACATAATAAATTTCCCTGTAATTATGTTCTTCTAACTTTCACGCACAAAGCTTGTTTTAGAAATAAGTATGTAACCATGGGCGTATATAAGGGAGGGGGAGGGCTGATTTGATAGTAAAAATGTGTCATAAAACCCATCATAAATAAATTAAATAAGATCACTTAGTTCATAAAAAATATTTTATTTATATTGTAATAGCGTTTTGTTTTAGTTGCCTAAAAATAATAAAAGTTGTAAATTGTTAGTATTTCATACCCCGGAAATGGTCCCTCAGAAATTTTGCCAGCCCCCTCCCCGACCCGAAATTATTTTCTATATACGCTCATGTGGTAACGTATTTGACCAATTTTTTTTTCACTTTCCAGAGGAATGTTGCAATTAAGATTTTATTCCTGGCAAAATTTTGGAAATATGTTTTCAAATCTCTGTCGATCAAATCTAACAAAAATCACCACGATAAAAAAAGTTGCATTCATAAAACAAACGACTGTATGGTTTCACTAACCATAAAAATCGATCCATCGTAGTTCATATTCCGGAACCAAATTATTCTAATTTTTGCATCCACTCAACGAAACTCTTTTCATGGACCAATGTGAAAATAAGAAAGAACCGCACATTTAATTTTTGTTCTTCTGCCAAAAAAGTATAAATAGGTACGTTCTTAGGTATTTTTAAGATAATTTTTCTACAGATTCTTGACTCAAGTGGTTTAAAACAATTTATAATGTGTAAAATTCTTTTTGGATTTATAGTTTTGATATGAGTTACGTTACGAGCATTCCTAAGTTATTTGACTTAAACCTTTCTAAAGCATGTGCTTAGTTATACACCTCTTACGTTAGTGGAGATCCCGTGTCATGAAACCACATAAAGTGATCCATACGAAAGTGCAACATTGTCCACAAACCTAACGTACTTCTTTCTCATGGGATTTTATTTATTCCAGTATGAAGTGAGTAAATGCAATGTTTATGCTTTAAAAGTCGTCTGCAGAATTTAATTAATGGAAAACACAGATATTCTATATTTTAAAATACATATAACTATTGTTGTGTTAGATAACCTAGCCTCTGGTGCATGCTTACTTTAGGAGACATGACCTGAACTCGGCCTTGGTCGGTCTCGGGTCGCCGAACTCCTTAACCCTCCTTTCTTCTAGACCTCTATCCCAGCCTCCAATTCCTTTCTTCAATCAGCTTCTCTAATCCCTTCCCACACTTGGTTCCTTCAATTTATATTGTTCTACAATTATTTTATTCGCTTGTCATAATTAACCTTTACTCAAGCCTGTTTATTACGCCTTCGGGGGACATTATCCCAACGCCTTTTGATGAACTAAATAAACCAACCCGCCTAAAATAGGACATTCTAAAATTTTAAAATTACTTCAAATCTTCATTGATCCTACCTACTTGATACTGAATATGAGCCCCTTTAAAATTTATGTATATTTATGTGTTGGTCTGTAAACACATTTTGTAACCAACAAAATAGGTTCCTTATTTTTTACATTTCAACGTCTACTTATATATGACGATTTTTGAGGCTAACTGTTTTTGTAAATATGTTTGCTGTAACATTAAATTTATAGATTTGTTTTTCTATTAAGGAAATTTAAACACCTGTTGTATTGAAATCTAGAAGGATTATTTCTTGCGTTAAAATGGCCATAACTCCCAGAAAACCGGAAATAACCCATTCTAGTTGGAGAGGGGATATGAATGTGAGATCAGAAAAGGTCATTCAAAGTAATTGGCAATACCTCATGATCCAAAAGCCTAAGGCTACGGTTTCTATGGATGCGAATTCTAAAGAAAATTTGTTCTGACGAATTCTTACGATTTCGGACCAAGTCGCCCGAACAAACAAACACCTGTTTTCCAATGAGAGTGTTTTAAGTGGAAGCGACGATGACGTCAGAACCATTTAAGCGTTCAATACTCGTCAGAACACAATTTCGTCAGAATTCGCATCCCTAGTATCCGTAGCCTAAAGCTTCTCGTCCACTGGAACCGAAAAGCTGCGAAATGAATTCGTCAGAAAACGCACGAACAATCCAAACACGAGGCTCCATCATGGACCGCGTCCACTGTGCCCGTATCGTTCGTCCGTTTTTGTCCGAACTTGTGCGAAGTGCGAACCGATCCCATTCTGCTGGGATTTAGTTGCGAAAAGCGATGATCATCGTCGATTTGAAGATTGTTTCTCAAATGAAAAAATTCACCGATCTCGTTTCTTTTGGCATTAATGTGATACACACACATTTCCCGTCTTTGTCGATGTCGTCTGAGCCGTTGATGAATCAAAGGTGATAATTCCAAAGCGAAACATTCTTCATCAAAATCATGAGAAAACTTTTCCGAAGAGCCATCACGTCTACTGCGAATTTGGACGATTGGCGTTCGCCCGAATTCGTTGCTTCGCAGTTCGCAGCTTTTCGGTTCCAGTGGACGAACACACGAATACTTAATAAGCAAGACGTAACAGACCAATGTGTTGCGTGTAATTGCGAGCTTACTGCCAAATATTTACTGACTGAGTGTCACAGAAGATACAATATTAATCTCGCCAACGAATCGCAAAAGCTTTAAGGCAGTGATTGACAGTATATGTACACTAACTCCCTAAGCACATTAAAAATATGCCTGTGGCTTCCTAATCGGGATGTCTTCAGAAGAAACTGTCCCTTGTGTTATCGCCGAAAATTATGTTTTGCAAATCCAGTTGTTTTCATAAGTATTCGTTAATCATACTCATTAATCGACTGATTTGGTTATTCAATTAAAAAAATTATTCTACTGACCTACCACTAAAGAACGGATTTTATTACTGTGGCCTTGTAGCTAGGAATCCACTAGATCAGTGACATCCAAACATGACTATATCGAGCCCCATGTGTCGGTATAGACAATATTGGATCTCATTTCAGCAGGTCGTGATTAACTAAGAACTTCAGAGGTATAACTGTTACTCGTCCCATATTATGGAATGTTGTGAGAAAGTTTTTTATTGCTTCTCCATCCTCTTACCTAGTAGAAACAGGGTTCCAATCTTCTAACAAAAATCAGAAACAAACTGGACATAACCTAACAGAGGGGGTTTAAGATTAGGCCTAAATTATGTTATGCCTAATAGTGAATATTTGTTATCAAAGCATTAACTTTATACATCCCACTAAAAAGGGTTTATTATTGCTTAGTGATTTGATGTAATACATAGCTAAATCTTTTGTTGTACATTTTTAATTTGAATTTCGTAAACCCGGAATTTTTCTCTCCACACCTACTACAGTTAGAAATAAATCAAAAACATATTAGAAATTGATGGATTTTGCATAGATGCAATATTAGCAGGGGTCCTATACAAAGCCAGAAGATATGGCAAATTGTCTACGAGACCAACCTGCGCTATATACAGCTAAAGCATCCTAAAAACTGCCTTGGCCTTTAGGCCATTTATTAAAACCAGCTACCAGAATGGGGTCCCCGTTTAACACGTTACTTGTCGTACTACCAACTATAAAGTTAAAATATAAAACTATAAAATTTCTGGTTGAGAGTTCTTTAAGATCTTAATTTTTGTTGTTTATATTCATTAAAGCTCTCCTGTACTTTATATATTCTATTCCCCTGACCGTTTTAGAGCTATTCTCCTGGAAGGATATTTCTACTGAAATTATCCTTATTATATTCCTCAAAAAGAATCACCAGTGATGCATTCTTTTTAAAACTGAAAAGGTACCGAAAAATGCCAATGATCATAAAAGATTATATCAAAATTTTAATTACATCAAATTAATTTAAAAGTGATCTTCCCAAAAATATCCTTAGAATATTTTGATAAAATCTTTGAAATGGGGGTGCTACTACTTAGAACCATGAAAACCAACTAATTCTTTCATAATCATTTCATGTAATATGGTTAAACTCATTGAGTCATCTGTCAGGAGAAGGTGCGAGTTCTTATATTTTTCTGTTTGATTGTTTCTGTATTTTTCAATTTGTTTTGACGTGTTTTGTATGGAAATTAATGCATTCCTACGTACTGCCTTGGTTGCGTTTTAAATGAAATCACGTACTCTCCGGTGAGAGCTCGGTCTACTGTTTGTTCAAGGTCTAGCACTAATTTATATTATAAATGTTAAAAATAATTACTTATTATTAATTTTGATCTGTCCTCTCGTATTTTTGTGTATATGTATGAGTAATTACTTACTGCGCAGCCTTTCAGTCGTGTGTCGGCCGTTTGTCTTTGGCCCATCTACTGTTTCTTTATTATTCACTATTTTGAATTTCGTGCCCATTATTTTTATTTTTATTTATTTTTTTTTTATCAACAAATCTTGGCTATTAGCGCCGACGTCCAGGGTGCAGCCAGGAATTTTCTCAGTTCGTGCCCATTAGAATATATTTCTGCTCTGCGGTGTGAAGCACTATTATTGATATATATTAATATAAATATTAATTTTGATTTTTTTTTCTAACAACACCTAAATAATTCGAATTAAACAAACACTTATACCCAAGGACAACTTGAATCTTCCATACCTCGTTAAATTCATGGATTTCCGACTGATCTCCGAGATTAAGCAACTTCGTGTTTTAGAAGTACTCGGACGGGTGGAACCTTTTTAATAGTGCAGTCCTAATTACGTAGATGTTTATAAACCATTCAAAGAAAATAAAATGTTAGACTTTTTACTGTCAATTTTGTTATTTTTTTCTTAACGCACTTGGACCTTCAGGTGGACATTAGTCACCTTAGGTGATTTGGTTTATTTAGCTTTAGCTACGTTGAAATAGCCCCTACTACGATGTTTATATGGAAAGGTTGTTCAGAGCACAAGTAGACCAAGTCCATTTTTAGAATTTTATGTTGTAATGGGATTGAAGAGTATTACTAAAATGGCTGTTTTCATTGCTACAGAAGGCTAAGTCCTAACTTCATTATTTTGCTACTTGTAGTAGTTTTTGCTACACATCCGGAAGTCATTCTTATTTGTTTTCAGAGCACAAGTAAGCCAAGTCCAAGTTGTAACTATTTTATGAACAAGGCTATACATAAATAATGTCAGTGTTTAAGTTCAAATCTTTTTGAAACTTATACTGGCCAATAGGATTTATACAACGTCTCTGCAATTAATAAGCATTATACTCATCTTCTGAAAACTGTTTAACATGGACTTGGTCTAGTTGTGCTCTGAACCCTCCATATATAGATAGCCTGGTGCTTAACCTTTAAGTACTGACGTATGGTCCCTGGGATCTTATGGTAGCCATTTCTAGAAATCCCCCCTAGCAGTTCCCTTTTGATTGCACACAATTAATGAATATATAATTTATTTCAAATTTCAGTAAACAAAAGGTCCCAGGGACCATACCTCAGTACTTAAAGGTTAAGGATTGAAGAAGTTGGTAAACAATAAAGCAAACTATAAATCATTTATTGTACCCGTACTATTTGAGTAATATGGCATTCTCTATTCCAATTTTGTACCGAATTAGCGGGAGTCTTGAGTTTGAAATAAAGCGAGATTGTTGAGTATTCATTTCCTTTGAGACCTACTCTAACCCTAACCTATCTTTTTCTTAGAAGTTATGGTTGTATCCCCGTTATTTGTTTATTTTTCTCCGGCATATCAATTGCTGGGGTAGGTATCTACAGGTTGTCAACTTTTTCTTTAGCTATCGGCACGTGGTTTCCTATTCGTACTGGCTACGTTCGACGTTGCTTAAAGGCTGATTCACGCTAGACCGTGTCGGGTCCAGGCAGGGCCACGGTGAAACAATCACACTAGCAGTTTAAATGGACTCGTTCACGCTACACCGGGCCGGGTCCGTGTTTTTTGCGTGTGTGATAGCTTCACTGTGTCCCGGTCGGGCCTCGGCCGTGGCCACACGGTCTAGCGTGAATCGACCTTAACTTGGGGTGATCGACGAGAACTGGTGTATCCCTCATGGTATCGCCGTTGGCTATTCCTGTTATTATTTGTTTTCCTGGTCCTATTAAATAAACAACAATGAATTCTTATTATTACTTCTTCCATAACTGGAAATACGAACTCCGGATTACCAATCTTCCTTAATCGTTACGTGGCTAAGCGCTGGGTCGCCGGCCAGGTACACTCCACCAAGCTGAGGGGTTAAAGAACCTACCCGATCTCGGGAGACAATTCGTCCAGAGCTTGGGTTGGGTTGGGTCTTGAAGGGCAGAACACGTCTAGCTCATCACCGCCCTAAAGTGAAATGTTAGAGAGTCTATACTGGTTGAAAGGGTTTTTAATGTCGAGTAATTCCAGAGCTTGGAAAGGACTAATAAACATAAATGCGACTACAACATTAAATGACCTACTGCCTATCAGGAAGCCATGTGCTTTAATTGGTTTCAGATTGGACCCTTATCAAAGCTTCTCACTCATGTAATAAAATAATAACATTTTGTGCCATTAATGCCCATACAAGCCGTGATCCGCAGTTACCCAACAAAACAAAAGAAAAAACACGAAGGTTCTAATCCGATTGCAGGGTCATAACAGCCAGAATATTCAACTTGTAATTAATTTTTTATTCCTGCATTGATAATAATATTTTTTGTGTGCTCCCTTCATAACGGCTGTAATATACAATCTCTTTAAATTTTTATTGTAATCATATTTTATAATTAGAATAAAAACGTGTATTTTTATTTTTTTTTTACGGCGCATCTACAACTTGGCCATTAGCGCCGGAAAAATAAATAAATAAAAAATAAAAATACACGTGTAAAAAAAATAAAATAATAAAAACGTGTATTAATTGTACTTTTTATAATTTTAGGGGAAAAAATCAGGGTTTAAAGACAAAGTGCACTTATTAATATTTTAGAAAAATTTGGGTGGCGTAGATGACGTTTTTACTTTGAAAACTTGGTTAATTTATTCTTGATATCTAATAATTTTAGATTTTGAGAGTAGGCTAAATTTCATTGCTTGATACACTTTAAATGATACATCCAAGTATAAGAAATAATGTTTTGTTTTATTTCTGTATATATGTGATTTCACAATATTTTTATTTAAGCTCAATTTAGGGAAAGTAAATAAGTAAATGGGTTCAATTCCCACTAGGGGTGGTGGCTTTTCTTTGGCAAAAAGAAAATACATTAGCTAGAGAATACATCCTGGCTAGAAAAGGGTGGTGACCTGTAGCTAACCCGTCCAAAAATTTTGAGTTAATTATAATGGACGTTAAAATTTAAATAAATAAATACTTCTGTCTCACTTTGTGGTACATCGATAAGGATAAAAATTTGAAGGTGCTAATTCTTAAAATATGATGAAGCTTTTCCACTTTTAATTGCATACGATCTTCACCTCAACCATTTTTATTTATTTGCTTACTTATTTATTTTTTTTTTAATTTTTTTTTACGGCACATCTACAACAAAACCACCACTTAACGTTTTGGCCTCAGGGAAAAAATGTGAAAAAATTAATAAGCAAATAAATAAAGATGGTTCAGGCGAAGATCGTATGCAATTAAGAGTGGAAATAATTTAAACCTAAAAAAATTCCTGTTGATGAAAATCTTTAACATGTCAATGATGTTGCTTTTTTTATTATTTTTTATGCCATTTACTTTATTTGCTAAGATCATCAGCATCAATAGCTCTTATGTTAGTAATGTGTGTTCAGCTTGTATGTAGACCTAGGGCTACAAACCATTTAAGCTTGGGGGATTTCCTCCTTCGTATGTTTTGTCCAGTCAGAAGAGATTCATCGTTACTCAGTCCTCTTAGTGGGCAATAAGGTAGTTTTTATTAAAGTTAAAACAAATTTTAAAATTTTTCTTGAATAAAATGGGCAACTTCAGTGTTGTGAACGTTAAAGCTAAGCTTACTAGGGTAATATGTGTGTGTGTTTGTGGTATTGAAATGATAATAAAACCCAAAACTAAAACAGCATATGTTAATTTTGTTTCCTTTTTTTTCCAGCTGTTGTAATATCATTATATGAAGAACCTATTCAACCTCAGCAAGCGGCGTCTGTAGTCGAAAAGTTAGGAGATTACCTAGTATCCTGCGGTTATTGAGGTACTTCATATGTTTTACTTAATTATTTAAGTATTTATTATAGTATAAATGTTTAAACTTGTTGTAATAAGTGACTTAAAATTAATTAACTTAATAGCTTATACGCAGACAAGGTATAGTTGGGATTCGGCTAGGAGAAAAGACTTTTCTCCTAGCCGAATCCCAACTATACCTTGTCTGCGTATCTCTGCAACGGCTAACTATCTCCATCTCCATTAATAGCTTATATATTTTGTATGAAAAATGATTGTACCTACTTTCTTGTCTTTTTCCAGGAGAATCGACGGCCAAGTCTGCATTTTGGGGGGAAACGACTTCGGGGCTAGACATTCAAATACAGCGAACAGAAGAAGCAAAGTGTATATCTAAGAACTGCATTTTTTACTTAACACCTAGATTTTCGGGTCGTATTTAATGTTAGATTTATACAAAATAACATATTGTCAAGAATTCGGCTTTGATACGTAGCGGGGAGGGGAGCCAGGCTCTTCGCCGTGCTGTTTCCTATTTTTTAGTATATTGTATATTCAGTTTGATTGCATGTGCCGCGCGAAGGGCTCTGCACGTTCCTCTTCCCGCTCCTTCCTGCACACTCCCCCATATATACATTTTTTCTATGTAATTATAATTATTTTACAAGCCTATTGTTATTCAGTGTTTTTTATTTTTTAATTTTTTTTTATTATATATAAAACTCTAGTCCAAGATACAAACCTTCATCATTGAAATTTTCTAATTGGGGGAAAGCCATTATAGGCTGTGGATTTGGCTCTGGTTAGGGTACGTATACAGGTGCATACAGAAACCATTATGTGTATATGTATTCATTATGTGATTCAAGATTTTTTATATAAATTAGATTTAATGGGATTCATGAACTTTTTTCAATATCCTTTTAAAAGTATATATATTATATATAAATTATCAATGCTCAGTTAAGTGGTATGATTGAGAATTTTTGTTACTTTTTATTCCAGTTTTAATCGAAATAATATTAAAGTAATTTTCTTTAATTTTTTTTTAAATTTTATTCAAAGGAGTACAGTCTTATATTTTCCAGTTATCGAGGCAGTTTAAAACAAAGCCAAATTTACACATTTATTAATATGGAAATGTGTTTTTCATGGGGGTTCCTGAGGCATCATTTTTTGCAACTTCGGTTTCCTATCGACCGTAGAAATAATATATTATTGTAAAGCGCTGTGCTTGTTATGTATGTTGTGAGTCGAGACCTGGTTGTGAACAGGCCTTGTCTGTATGTGTGCCAATTGTGGAACAATATATTTGCCCATTATATAATGATAAAATGCTATATAAACTATATTATATGTGTAACTCATACATTATGACATTATTTTTGTTTTTATTTTTTATAAATTTCTGTTTCGCATGAATACTGAATGTTTATTAATGCATTTGTAATATTCCTCTTCATGAACCCCTTAAAGAACATGAATAAAAATGAAGTTGCATATTCTTTTTTTTATATACCCCTATCCTTCTTTCTATGTATTTATATGTCGAATTACCATTAAATATATACTGAAAGGGTTGAGGTATATGAAGAAAGAAATCGACAAAGGATCAGTGTTTGTTAGTCATATATTTCAATCATTACAAAGGGTATTTATATTTACTTTGATTAATATAATACGATATCCAATATTTATTATTTTTTTTCCCTCAGTTTAATTATTTTTTTTCCTTATAAAACATTGAGTGTACAAACATTGCTAAAGCTGAGTTCAGGAGGGGAAGGTGCATGCATTGTGCACTAAACACAAAATCTCTTATCTTTTTTTTTTTTTGTATTTTTTTTTTTTAATTTATTATTATTTACTATTACAAGAGTCAATGAGGCAGTGAGTTAGCGTTTTGTGCACTAGACATAGGCCCCTCAGTTCCTCGGTCCACTGTCGTAGGTAAGGAAGCCCTTATAGTCTGCAGGCACTCTGGCACCTTCTACGCTCAGGCAGAACATATATAATAATTACCATATTTTAGGCCCATTCCTTCGTCCTTGAGCTACGCTCGGGAGAATTATATACTTCAGTATGAATTTATTTCGATACAAAAGAAGGGAATATTTTCCTATTCTACTTTTAGAAAAGCACAGGCTCACTCGTTACCTTTTCACCGTTACATAGAAGTTCAGCGTTACTCTCCAAACTACATGACTAGATTCATAAATCCACATCCTTTTTTAATAATCATTCTAAAGCCCTTCATCAAACATATATTTTTTTTTTTTCATTAATGTATATATGTACACTTGGAAGTTGCTACTGTAACCAATTATTTTTTTATTCCATGAAGCCTCTTTATGTACTCCAATAAATTGTAACATCGAATTAGTACACATCAAAATATATAATTAACAATTCGGGATTAGTGTTCCAATAACACATACGTGGATATAAATTCATTTCAAATACAGTATGGGCCTGACAAATTCATTTTGGAGAAAGCAATAAATTTTCTGCCACAAATATAATTTCTCATAAATTAATTACAATTTTTTGTGAGGTCATAAAAAATTATGGAAGAAAAATATTATTTTCTTCGGTTTGATCTTTAACATTGCAAAATGGTCAATGAATTTTTCTTAAAAAAGTCTTTTCAGTTACCACAATTTATTGCTTTATGGTCAAAAAGTATTGGTAAAATATCAAGGCCCATACATTTTACATGTTTACAAATATTAATTTTAGTAAATACAATTGGAAATGCTTAATTTTAATATAAAGACATTATTTTATTATACACATTAGTAATTATTACTAATGACTGACCCAATTAATATGCATAAAAGTTTAAAAACTTTTTCATATATAAAAAATTTATCTCTTGAGATAGAATAAGTATGGCACAAATTCTTGCTGAAGAGAAGACGTGACGGAGTTTAAGAATTGCAAGAGAAGCAAACTGCCCAGCTGTTGGAGGCAGGTGGCTGTTGTTGCTATTGCTGCTCCAATGAGTAGTGTCGTGATCTCTTCCAGAAGTTTCGGAAGAATCCTTTTTTCTGCCTACCACCTTCTCCGGATTCTCCTGCAACAATAGAATTCAGGGGTTTTTATTACTGAAGAACTTTTAGGGGTTAATTGAAATCATAGTAGAGCGCAGAAATTATATTTTGTAACAAACAATCAAGAAAAATCTTTTAACTTGAGGATTTTGCGCTTGGAAGGAACTACTGATACATTACCAAAGGGTACAAGGGCATGCCAGCATAGAGGGAAATGAGAATGCGGTCAATCTAGCATGTCAGACAGCTACGGTGATGATGCTGAGTCAACTTCTCCACTTCACAATAAAGACTGGAAACGGCAAATGAAAATATTGTTCCAAAAGAATTGGCAAGCACAATAAAATAAGCTTCTGGTTATGAATGATGGCAAAAAAAAAAACAAAAAAAAACGTGATGTATTATAGATTTACATGAAATTCAAACAGACGAGGCAATATGGCGATGACCCGGTTAAGAATCAGCCACTCTAACCCTGGCTGGTGACGACCCGAATGCGAGCGATGTTTTCAAATCTATTGGAAGAGGCAAGGAGACTGCACATCTACCAGATAAAGCCAAAACTTTTAGAAATGTTGAATGGTACTGTATCATAGTGGAGATCACATGGCGTCCTATATCCCAATGAACTTGATTCCTAAAAAATATAAATTTTACTAGATACGACCTGGGAATGTGTCTAGCTGGATGTGTGCCGTGATGATAACAAACTAGCCCGGAAAAATAAACGTCATTTATTGAGTACCGGGACAACGAGAGAGCAGAAAAATTGGCAGGATTGTGCTCGGAAGTGACACCTATAGTCCTTATCCCATTTGCCAGTTTATCAATAGCCTGTGCTAGAGATACAAATGCAAAATAATAAAAAAATGTTAACTTTGAGGAAGAAAGAAAATTACCCGAATTTATTTTTCCGATTTGGAAGCCCCGATGAAGACGAAATCAGGAGGTCAACGGAAGTCTGGCAGTACCAGATGTTCATCAGGAGTTTAAGGTAAGGTTGAACCAGTTTAGTATTCAATCAATAGGGCAAAAGGCCGTATTCCCATTCAGAGCCTCCGAGAGAAATTACGGACCACTGTCCAAATAACCTCACGGGCCCCTTAACCCCCCCCCCCTCCTACATTAATATTACCAAAAACTATTTAAAACTGACATTACTCTGAAAACAAAATTAAATACATTTGTAATAGAACGGAGTGGAAAATTTACGTACTTCGGTACATTGGCACTTCCTGGGGATATAAATGTTTCGACTGACAATATTTAAAAGCTACTTTATATATTAGAAATAGAGAATTTAGGAAGTTATCCATTGGTTGTTCTCAATAATAATTATGTGAACTATACTTTTATACTATAATTTTATTTTCAAATTATAATGCGAGAAAAAAATGACGCTGGGCCCCCTAAGACCACGGTCCCCTGACCATTTGTCCTTCGTGCCCCACCCCCTAGCGGAGGCCCCCTTGCCCTTTGGTGCGGAGGGTATGAGACTTGAAAAAAAATGTTGTAAATAGTTACTTAGATTTAAGATTTGTAGTATATTTTAAGACAAAAAACCGCTAGAATAAATGATGTAAGTAGGTCTTGCTTATATTAGTCGAGTATGGAAGATTGTTAGCAGATATGGGTTGAGTATGTAGAATAATGGGATTTGGGATAGGAACTTTGTTATTCGGGGAAAACGAAACCATAAGGAATGGTGTTAATAACCTTAGCTGTTGGCAGCAAATAAAACAAAAAAAAAAAATGTCTCTATCTAGAGAAGAATATTATACCAAGAGAGTGAGAAATTTGTTGAGCATTAAAATGGATTTTAGATCATATACGGAGTAGATTGAACACTGTAAACATAGACAAATGATGGAGTTTCTAATGGTAATTGTATTTGATTTATCTACGAGCTTCAGATAACTAATATTGCTTTGTTTTGGATCAGTCGGGTAGTTTCACATTCTTCTTATACCATTAATGAAATGGAAAAAGTTAGCCGTCGAGGTGATAAGAAGTCAAGGAATAGGTGGGAATCTGCTAAGAAAAAGTCGGATTTTCGGAAAAATCTATATGTTGAACGTTTCCAAATGCTCCTTGTCTGCCTCCTTCAATAATAAATGCCTATAAGAATAAGAAATACCAAACATACCGGTTATATGACCATGAGTTAAACAACCGGTTAGGTGACGATCCATTTAATTAGTAGCACCAGTACTATTTGCAAGTCAGAAAAGATTTACACTTTATATGCAAAAGCAGGAGGAATACTTCTTTCGCAGGCCATTTTCGTTTCCACACAGTACCTTGACTGAAGAACTTGGCGAAGCCTGCAAAGTAGTTTGATAAACTTTTAGTAGAAAGAAAGGATAAAAGAAAGAAGAAAAAAAAAAAGACCTAAAGTAAGGTCTTCTGTGTGTTAAACTACTTAAGGAACGTATTTTTGATTGAAATCAAAAATACGCTCTAGCGATTTCAAAGCATTGAATGTGTCCATTAACTAGCGAAGTTCTTGATATACCATGTTAATATTGATAAGAAGTACCATGTATGTTCCATACGCAAAGGTAGGATTCGTAGCCTTCAAGAAATTTGATTATCTGTTTGGCGGACCACTTTTAGCGCGTTTTCTCTCTCCCTAAATAGGGCTGCTTATGAGGTTGACATCATAATCCGGAACTGACGACTAGAAAATTTCACGTTTCAGAACCCACCATCACGAAAATAACGGTGGTTCAAATTTTTCTGACCTTTAGGGTCTGAAACGTGGACATTTCTCATCGGCACCTCTGATTGCTTCATAAGTTGGTTTCCTCCCTATGGAGGAAAGCAGGAAACGCACTGAAAATTCATGTTTTTCCTGCAGAAAAGTGTATGCCCTTTAGAGGTGAGGAGGTCGAAGTCCTACGGGGCATACATGTGGCCCCGAAGAATGCATGGGATTCGGATGTAGAAAGTTTCCACGGGCACAAGGTGAGTTAAGAGGGTCGCGATGCAAGGACCTATAAATAGAGAGACCAGTCTTGCAGCTGCTCTCACCGTTACCTCAACATGTCTGCCTTTCTCTGGCGCTATCATTCCTTCATCAGCCTCATCCTTAGTAGTGATAGAACTAATTCTTGATCAGCCAAGAAACAATTATTTTTTACTAACGCTTCCCCCTAAAAAGTCTATTCAACGAGACAACACATAAAAGCAAATTTTCAAGTTGAAAAAAATAAAATTAGATTCGCAGGCAAAAGTTCCGTTGGCATTTTTTGTAATTATTGGCTTCGTGCAGAAAAAATGCAGGTTTTTAGATGACCAATTTCGAACAACTGTTCAGTGGTCACCACCAACTGCTCTCGTAATGTCCCATGTAGTTTTGCTAGGGTTTTCTTCAACCAATGCCCGTACTTGATCGTCATCAACAACAGAAGGCCTACTGTGACCTTCGTTTTCGTTGATATCAATATCTCCCAGACAAAATTTGTGGAACCATCGCTGCACGTGCGGTTTGAGCCGTACTTTAACCATGACAAAATCTTGTTTTGACTTTTCAGAGGTCCTTCCTCGTAAAGAATGTAACACAACCTAAACTAATCTTTGAAGAAAAACAACATTAATACCGATTGTTTTTGATCCATTAACAAGACTTAGGATTATCTTTGTTTACTTGGCAAACACTTGCCTAAACAAAAGAATATTCAAAGCCTACATTATTTTTTGCACCGATTCAACATAACTCTCATTCGAATAACAGGTCTGCACCTAAACTGCATGAGATTTTTTGACTGTTTCCCATGGATTTTTACTGAAAACGAAGAAATACTCCAAAAATTCCATCACATTTAGTTTTATAGCCAATCTGGGTTTAGCGCGTTTCCTACCTCCCTCCACAGGGAAGACACCCGCTAACGTTAAAAAAGGAGAGTCCGACAACACGCTAAAATCCTTGACGAGACTGACATTAAAACTGCTCTGGTGAATCTGATGGAAAATTTTAGATGAAGAAAGGAATCCAATTAATAAAAAAAAAAAATAAAAAAATGAAAAAAATATTTTGTTTAGAGCCTTCTGCTCAAATTCAAGAACATAAATATGCTTTAGGTCCACCCGACAAACGTATGTAATGTACTCTATAACATACAGTCATCTTTTTCGTACATGGCAGCTGCGCATGCGTGAACGCCAGCGAACAATTTTTTGTGGCACATACAGACTTCTTTTTCGTACATGGCCACTGCGCATGCGCGAACGCCAGCGGACACTTTTTTTTGTGATACATACAGTCTTCGTTTTCGTACATGACCACGCCACTACGAATGCGCGAACGCCAGCGGACACTTTTTTGTGACACATTTGTGGCGAACGCCACTGCACATGCGCGAACGATACTGCGAATGCGCGAACGCTACTGCGAATGCGCGAACGCTACTGTGAATGCGCGAACGCTACTGCGAATACGCGAACGTTACTGCGCATGCGCGAACTTTTTTGTGACTTTTTTTCCAGTTTAGTCACCGCTAAAGCATATTTATGCCAATATATGAATGGAAATTATGAATGGTAAAAAGACAGTTAATAAAAAAAAAACAACACAAAACGAAATTAAATATCTGGATAAAATATGTTCTAACTTAATAGACAATACTACTGGGCCTCTGGGGTCTCCCGTGGTCTAATGGCTAGCACCTTGGATTCATAAGTGGGAGATGGTGGGTTCGATACCCAACCTCCGGCAGGAATTTTATCATCCCACGGCTCGCTGGTAAAATTCCTCGCTGCACCCTGGATGTCGGCGCTAATGACCTAGATGTAGATGCGCCGTAAACTACTGGGCCTCCCCTTGGTCTAGTAACTAACGCCTTGGATTCTCATACGGGAAATTGGAATTCGAGTCTCACCTGCAGCAGGAAGTTTGTCATCTCACGGCTCTTTGAGGAAATTCCCCACTGCACCATTGATCTCGGCGCTAATGGTGTCTGTGCGCCGAAAAAATAGGCAATGCCTGAATATAAAGACTTATTTAATACGACAATGACTTAGTTTGGGAAATTGACATCTACCCTAAAGGAATCTATTTTAACAGCTGATCTATGGAAGCTATGATTGATCTTGTCAGTCCAGACTTGGCCCCGCCAGCGGAAGGTTCTCTGAGGTCGAGGCTGTGAATTGTAGTTTCATTGCTCCTGAAGATGTGTCAAAGGGGTGTGAAACATTTAGGGCAGAATTATTAATGAATAATGTGTATTTAATGAATTTTGACCTTCTGCCACATAAAATACATTGTATAATAAAATAATGAAAAAAAAAATTTTGTGTAACGTTACAGAGCGATTTTTGTTCCGAGATAACAAAAATCGCGACCGCTACGGTCCCTTTGTATTCCTATTCAAGCATAGAATAGATAAATCGCTTTCTCTCATTAGTCATGTTCAGTTATCATAGAAATGTTGAACCCTTGTTCCTGATAAGAGAAATATCTGTAGATAGTAATTCTATCTTATAATGTCTACAAGGCATGATTCAGAGTTTGATCAATTCAAATATTTAACAAAGACAACGGACGCTTCTTCTATTTTATTTTATTTTTAATTCTGAAATGTATTTCATATTGTTTAATTACTCCGCAAAAGTCCGAATCGCAGGAACTCTGCCATGTTAACGTGCCTGTTTATAATTTGTATATTTGGTTTAATGTCTATAAAATCATTTAAATGAATAACAGACAATAAATTACCAACCATTAACTATACAACTCAAGAGCGGACATCTAGCTATCGTGTCAACAGACTAGAAGAAATTGTACTTGCTTGACCCAGATTTTCCTAGATTAAGACTAACACTCGAATATGACAAAACACAATTTTCTCTTTCTTGCAGAACACAAAGTTATACCGTGTCATTTGATGAGATCTGCTGAATAACCAATAGATTTTTACAGATATTTTCAAACCTCTATTTATGATTTTAAATCTCTATTTATAAGAATTGACGAATGGATTTTCGATCACAATGCTGGTTCATTAGACCATATTTGTATGTAGGTACAATCCTACATGGAAGGAGTGAAATCGCCATAGAAGCGAAACACTCATCTACTTTACACGTACATATTTGTCAAATACCAATCACTCACTCACTGACCTATCATCGCCCAGCCCAAACCAATTGGGAGAAAGCCCAAACCACTCCCTAAGAAAGGATTTTTCGATATTCAAATTTTTAAGTATTTTTAGAGGGGTTTGAATTTTAAGTTGGTTAGAGCAGGCAAGCCTATGCAACATGCGTTGCTACGACGATAACAGAACAGCTGTTACCCCGTACTGTATCTATTTCATAACTTTTTTTTTTTTTTGCGGTTCATTTCAACTATGACGGCAGACCTTGAATTACTAGAACAAACTGTGATTTTGTTCCTCATAGAGTTTACGCTATACCTGGTGATGGTCCATCCGAGGTAATAATATCCCGAATCCTTGCACAGCCTCCTCACCCATCAAATGGGTGTTTCCAAATGATATCTTGGAAACATATTTTTTTAAATTTTAACGTACATTTATAATTTACAACGAATTGTAACCTATACTGCTTAAATTGCTGTTACTGCAAACGGGTTATCTGTTTCTTGACACTGGTCCGGAGCGCTCGAATGGCAAGAAACATTATACTTTGATTACTTATCAATTGATGAATAACTTATAGTATGACGGGAACCGTGCTATAATAAACTGCACAAAATTATGTAGTAGCGTTAATTTTGATGATACATTATTAAACGCAATAAAATAACTACTTATCTGCCGTGACGAAGCTAGTCCATATATGTAAAATTCAGCTGTTTGTTTGTTCCTTATACAACGATAAATACTAAATTTTAATTAGGTGTTGATCTATATCTCTCTAAGCTACATATATAAATTAATGCCATAAAGTCTGAAAATGCCCAACACACCAAGGACATGAATAAATCTGAAAGTGTGCCTGCTGACATACGGTGAGCCTAGATTCCAATATCATCCGACATGAAGAGACTCCATTGGAAATGTCGACATCTATAAAGGGCAAGAAGCAACCTTTGTCCGATCCGAAATGTTGCCTGAGTCTTGGGTTTCTCACGATTCGCATTTAGATCGGAATATCTCTTCGACAAGAATCGAAACATTTTCGTTGACAACTTACATCCTAAACGACGAGTTTTAATGTGTTTCCTCCCTCCTTATTGGAAGGAAACCCCGCTGTCGACGTTGATGTCACCATCCGGAACCTTTGAGACTTTACAGAGCCCAAAGGTTGCGACAAAAGGGTCCTAAGTTCTTGGATGCTAGCAGTGAAGGAAGAAGCTCAGGGAAAATGACAATCGACACATCTTTCACAAAAAAATCTTTATAATGAATGGTATGCGCTTTCAGGTATATTAATTATTCAAATGACTTAGTATGAGTTGTTATATTTACCAAAGATGTAATCCAACTTTTGTCGCTAGAAACTTTGCTAACTTCAGGACTCCTGCCTTTAGGATTTGTATAGCATTGCACTGGGTTTGGACATCACGAGTCAACCATTTTTGAATACCGCTGAGACAATTTATATTATAAACAGAATTATCTGTTTAACATTTGGAGTGTTGATAGCTCCAATTGTACTTCACTGTTTATAATGAACTGCTTATAGATAACGTTTATCACTCAGTTGCTTTATTACTTCCTTGTTCGAAACCCAGAGAGTGGCAGCGTTTATAAATAACTGGCAACTCTTTTTGATTTTTAGCCCGAAAATCTATGGTAACTCATAGAGGCAAATTAAGTCATTTAAACATTCACCAAGGAGAAGACGACGTTGAACCATCGAAGTTACGCTCGTTGAAAAGCATATGTACTCCACCGTGAATGTTTAGACATGTTGGAAGCAAAGCATTTGTCTGTTAATAATAATCTTGAAGGTCAAAACGCCTGGACGCTACGTTCGTTTTTGCTTTGAGTCTGGTGCCAAAAATAAAAAAATAATGTTAAAAACACGCTTTACCTGCTCATTTTTAGCAAGGTTCTGATAGCTCATTCCTTTACACTTTCGGATAATTTTTTATTCACTTCCGAGCCAATTTATGTTCACTTCCCCCTTGCAGATTCACTTCCGGTCAACTTCCTGCTTCTACCATCTACTATTAATTAAGTCTTATCCATGGTCTCAATTTTTTATCGTTAAAGGTAATTTAATAATTCTTATATTTCCCTGTAGTCCTAAGCTAACCAAAATTTATTTTTATAATAATATTTTAACCATCATCATCATCATCATCATATCCGGCGCAAAAACCCGTCACCAAGTCTGGGCCGCCTCTGCCAGATGGCCCTGTGCAGCAGTTTTCCAGTTCCAAACTCCCAGCAGGTCTCGTGCATCTGAGTTGGCAGAATCTTCCCATGTCATGTTTGGTCTGCCTACTCTCCATTTTCCGATGCTGATCTGATCGGTCAGCATCTTTTTGGTCAGATCGCTATACTCCATTCTAACCACATGGCCTGCCCAGCGAAGCCTTCCAATTTAATGGATTTCGCAGCATCTATATCCACATATAACCGATACAACTCTGCATTCTTCCGTCTCCTCCATGCATCCTCATCTCTAACGGGACCAAAGATCCTTCTTAGTCCATTATAATTAACTCAGAATATTAGGACGGGTTATCTGTAGGTTACCACTCTTTTCTAGCCAGGATATGGTTGATGCGTTTTCTTTTTTCCAAAAGCCACTTTCCCTAGTGGGAATCGAACCCACGACCCATGGCACGGAGTGCATACGCCTTAGCACTCTCTGCCACCAGGCCGCCTTTTAGTATAGTTCTTTCCATTTTAACCAGGAATGATATATTTCTACTTTTTGGGAGGAAATAAATATTGATTCGCTTTGAACTTGAAGAATTACTAAAGAAATTTTAATTTCCATTAATAAAAAATAATTATGATAATAGATAAGTCTTAATGAAGAAGAGCTGGATAGAATGTGAGTGCGCTACTTTGGTGTCGCGTTTTCTTTCCAAACACGCCTAACGTTTTCGGGCAAATGAACTAGGTTCCGTGCTTTAACATATTATAAAGGTGGGATGTTCATTTTTTTTTTATTATTAAAATGATAATTACTAGAAGTCTTCAATGTTTGCGTAATGGGTGACCAAAATGTGTAACACGAGTGACGGCAACGGTCACGCGAACGGAAATTGATTTTGGCAGAAAACATCACGTCTTCCATCAACATGTGTGCTCGCTTGTGCATTTGATTCTGTTGGTTTAAAATCTTTGTAATTACCACTTGGGTGTGAATATTAATACATAATATTAGGGGTTTAAATATCATTAGAAGTTATATATAAAACAGAAGGTAGAAAAATAATGTCTCTCCACTGTTTTTCAAAGTATTTATTAGCAAAAGCTTTTCGAGAACATGGTTCTCATCGTCAGTGCATCTATTACTCCACCGGTAGTACTGCTAACAGCCTCTCCGAACAGGTGTGAGGTAACGATTACCTCACACCTGTTCGGAGAGGCTGTTAGCAGTACTACCGGTGGAGTAATAGATGCACTGACGATGAGAACCATGTTCTCGAAAAGCTTTTGCTAATAAATACTTTGAAAAACAGTGGAGAGACATTATTTTTCTACCTTCTACGAAATCGAGAACTCCACAAATAACGCTGCATACATCACATATATAAAACAGTTGAAATTTACAGCTTCCAGGACAGGATATTTAACTTGTTAATTTACAGGTGTAGGAGTGAAAATATGAGAGCTAAAAGTCTACTGAATCATCGGTCAGCTATGCGGGGTATTCGGTTTGGATTTAGGCCAGGAAATAATCCTGGGTTAAAGTCCAGATCATCCTTTCCATTTCATATTTTTCTCTTCAAAATTTCATTGGAGGAGGTTTTCAAATTTTTCACAGATTATTAACTGTTTTGTATTTTAAGCTTTCCAAATGGCCCTAGGGATACGTACATATCTTCGTCCAGCTTATAATCTGGACTAACAAGAAAATACAATTAAGGACTAACTCGCAGATAATAGGAGTACAAATGACATGAACCAAACAATTGGAGTTAGGGGTTTTGGAGGGTGAAATTCCATCTACCTACTTCCAAATCCGTTTAGCCCGAACATTCTCTCGTGTTGGAGTCACACCTGCAAATGGGACCAAGTAGGAAACATTTGTACCTCTGTTGATTTGAGAATTTGTCTATTGGATGAAACAATTTTCTACTCCACCATGGATGTCAGACTCGCAGGAACTGTGTCATTTTGGTGCGGTTCCGTTCATATCCCTAGTCCCATTAGTAAAGGAATAGAAGAAGTTATTGGTAAGTTTTGATCTTTCGTGAAAAATAAAAAAATAATATTTCAAAGAGAAGTAATATAAGATTTTAAGCGCCACGACAGGAAACTGATTGTAACCTAAGCGAAAATTACTCCAGCCTCTTTCTCAACATTCACTCTTGGAAATACCCTAACAATATTTCCCATTTTCTTACCTTTTTTACTAAAATATTCATTTTACCGTTAATTGCATTTCAAAAAACAATAACCACTTAAAAAATTTGGTAAACAGAGACAAAAACTCTCTTGAAGAGAACAAAAAAACAATTTCGAAGTTAAGCATCGCTCTATCGAAAATGACATAAGAATTTTTTTTCTAGGAAATTAAGTAAGCTTTCGAATGGTCACCTTCCACCTACCATTCTCCGAACCTTTTCGAGATATTTTAGAAAATATGCCAAGATCCAAAAACTTTTCATGCCCATTAATACAATTGTTTTTTCTAAAACTTTCTTACCTCCGAACGCAACCAAAATTTATCTCAGATTAGATGTGTGTCAAACATCTGGAACAAGTTTCAACTGAAACAATCGTTTCTTAATACCCAAACTAAAAATTAGTTTGGAAAAGTAGTTTCCAATTTTTCGCATTAACGGGTACACATATCGCTTGAAAAATGAAAGTGAACCCTCCCTTTACTTTATTTTTTTTTATGAATATTTCCATTTATTTTATTTGCTTGAAGAGCTCCGCAACAAGGGTGATCTGCTCAAACAAAATTAATAATAAAAAATAAAAATAATAAGGAAATACTTTCAAAATAAATTCATAAATAACATTAATTGTTCATATTCATAAAAATATATAAAAAACGAAATATGTACCAAATAATAAGTAATAAAATAATGGTACAATTAAACTCATAAAAAATTTTTATAAAATAATAAGTGAGATCCAAAAAAAAAAAAAAAAACATCAGTCCCGTAACAGGCCACGAGGGCCCTGAGGGGCAGATACTATAGAGGTATCTGATTCATGACCATACGGCACACTAGGGAGATAGTATGGTTAGTACTATGCTCCGGCCGCCTGATTTTCCCCTTGGCCGCTTCGACTGCTAAAGTCATTAGCACCCAAGGTACCCATTATTAAATTAATTAAAGGCTGCGTTGGCCTAGGGACGGCCAGGGAGGCCGAATTCAACCCGTGAACGAAGACACTAGAAGAAAAAATCTTTAGCGCTAGCTCGGGATTTGAACTCAGATCCTCCAACTTAATAGTCCAGTGCTCTACCACTGAGCTAACCTCGCCCCCAGTAAGATCCAACCTAAAGAAAAATATTATTATTATTTTGAGATCAGAAATTTTAATTGTGTGTTGCTTATAATACAGCTATATTTCGTTGTATTTATTCTTGGTCTTCAAGTATGTCAGTATGGTATCAATATATGGGCCCCTTATCTGCTAACAGCTCGCTAAGGTCATAAGGTGCCTGTAGGTTGTCTCTTTTCATGCAGTCTGTAAGTAGGTGTTTCACAGTCAAAGGAACGTTGCATGCTTCGCACCTTGGCTTGTCTTGTTTCGTAAATAGGTCTGAGCGAGTGAGGCGTGTATGTCCGCCTATCTAAATTTCCATTTAGATGCCCAAGACTTTTACTGTGATTTGTTGCAACATAACAAAAAAAAAAAAGAAAAAAAAGAGGAGAGATTATTTCACCTTTAGGTGGACCTATTTTGCTGGTTTAACGAACTCGTTCAATAATTTGTTATGAGAGTATACCAAGTTTAGCAGGGAAAAACATAAACTGTGGCCGCTATCATGTTAACATAGCTACAATTCATTCGAAAAATGCTAATAGATTAGCCGACATCTACCCAAGAACCTCAAGACCGGTATTTAAAAGTAAGAACAATGGTGGCATTTATAATTGATCGACTTCTAGTAATTTCATGAAAATTAGAAAAACCTCTTTCGCCGACTATAAATCCGGTTAATGAACTTTTCCACCTTTCTCTAAATTGGAAAAATCCAATTCAATTACACCGTCGGATAAGGCAGAAATAAAGAGGCTATTGGAAAATACTTTCCTCAGGCCCGGGATTAAATTCAGGCTCATAAAAGAGCTTTATCCTCTCCTGTATTGGAGGCCGATGGATCCCAGATGCTATCCTAGGGGATAATCCTGTTCCCGCCTTTATTGGGGAATTTGGCGCGAATCTCGGGAGGTTTGAGGGCACAATTAGTGCTAACAACGTTCCAACATGGCTACCAAGACCACAATTTTTACCGCGATGCACTCATGAAAGAATTTAAAAACGTAATCACCGAAAATAATCGTCGTTAAATATATATATATATATATATATATATATATATATATATATATATATATATATATATGTAGTTTCGCCCCGAAACCTGCAATATAGCGTTCCCAAGTCAAATTATTGGGCGAGTACATTAACCAGCAAGATCGGTTCATCTGAAGGAGGGGTTTACCCAGGACCAAAATTACTAATTTGCCCATACCGGCTGTAATTTTTTCTATATTGCAAGGAAAGTCGGTTAACGTCCTGGGCATCTAAATAGAAAGATTTCGCGTAAAAAATGAACTAAATCGGTCCATATGAAGGGGTCTTTACTCCGGACCTAAATTACTAATTTATTAATACCGGTCGTAATTTATGTTTTTTTTTAAAGAGAAATCTATAAAACTATATTATAAACTATAATAACAAATTAATAAATAATAAGGTGAACCAAAAAAATATAACAAGGGTTATATTGGAAGATCAATAAAATTTCCAATACTTTATATAAATGTATTCATTTTCCTGCATGTTTCACGCCAATATTGTACCTTTTTAGGGAGAGGTGCTTCATGTGGTATTCGGAGTTTTGTTGCAATAAAACAAAAAATACATTAATAATTTGTGACCAAATTAACCTTCCCCCCTGCAAGTGGACAGATTTTGCTGGTTAATTTTTAATTTTTTTATTTTTTTTATTTTTTTATTTATTTTTTTTTTATTGAACATTTACAATATGTATACATATGTTTACATATAATACAAAAAGTAAATATATATCTCATAAACTAAACTGCTGGTTAATGAAGTCATCCAATTGATGTATGGCAATACTATTAACCAAATTTCGTGTCGATAAAACAAATATTGTGGAGGCTATGGCGTTAACAGACCTATGTGTATATATATATATGTATATTAACGGGGATAATTTTCGGTTTTTGGTTGGTAGAATAGATGAAGGGTTGTTTTTTCAAAATTCTATAATGAGAGCAACCCTAACAGCTAAATTCTTTCGGAATGTGTAAAAGTGTACTTTTTAACTGACACCAGATAAAATCATTGCATGGAAACGCGCTAAGATGACGCCGTTCTTACGAATCAGACTTTCAGAATTAAGAAAAATACCGTATTCTGTGAAAGGTTTATTGATATAACCTCACTGAAGAGGTGCAGTTATTTCAGTATTTTTTGTAATATTTCGTCAACAAAAAAAAAAAAAAAAAAAAAAAAAAGGAGGGGAAGCACCTCTTCACCATATCGAAGTTATCAGCTTGAAGATGGGTTTTTAACTGCCTCTTAACAGGAAATGGGAAAGTGTGATAAGATTAGGCTGTTTTTCTATTATCAGATAACAGCTGTCGAGAGAAGTTTGATTTGTTCTATATTTGTTCAAACAGCTGTCGTACAGGAAAACTTTCAATATTGCATTGCATACACTTCCAGAAAGTTTGAATTTGTCTGTTCGCTCTGTAGCTGCCACAAAAATGGTGTATTCTGATGAACATAGGTTCAAAAATCCTTCGTCTAATTTGAAAGGTCTCAAGTTCGTTAAGCAGAAGAATCCGTTCAGCGGAACATGGTTTTAGGTTATTTTCATGTGTACAGGCATCCACAG
>OX328130.1:65245102-65330268 GCA_946811695.1 Gonocerus acuteangulatus
AATACGTTTTTCGGAATTTGGTCTTTCGGAATGTGATAAAAGGTTAGAGGCTATTTATGAACAGCTGATAGCGCGTTGTCTTCTTCAATATAATGTTTGAATAAATTTTTTAACCGATTTTAAGAAAACTAAGGATGACGTCTGGGAGTGAGTTTTTATTTTGCTTGCATTGGTTTGGAAACAATGCTCAAGAAATAACAAAGGTGAGGCACCTCATTCGACTTCTTCTTCATCACCTCTATCGCGCACAAGGTTTCACATGAAAATGCCTTATGGCCGGAAGTATCTGCATTGTGCCTCACGGCTGAAGCAAACGTTAACGGAATTGAAGTCATCGATCATGTGACTGGAAATTGATTTTGGTAGGAAATTAAATTTGTAATTTGGCGGGAATTGAGTTGGAATTGGTGCCGAGTATTCTTGACGTGAAAGACTATATGCAATAAATTTACAATTTATTGCAAGAAATGAATAAATAGTTTTGATTTACTTACAAAATTACATTCTAATGATCAAAATGATTTAATTTTAGAAGGAAATTACTCATGTCAACACTTCTTTCTCATAAGACGTTAAGGTCTTACGATTTGCCTGAGAATAAACGAAACAAAAATTTCAATTCATGACCCCTCTTAAATAGCCTTCAAGCTAAAGTGCAATCTTCTATACCCCAACCTCTAAAGGTTATTTCTCCCCAAGAGAGTTAGTATTGAAGTCAGGATGAAGTCCTGACTACTTGAGACGAGGAGAATGGGTTTAGTTTGGAGAGGGGCCAGACCTGGCCAAGGCTGGAGATACCGGGCGGCCTTGGGCATACTGATTCAAGCAGCGTATACAGCCTCACCACAAGCATGGTAGATGGAGGAATTATTGGTGCCACGTGGGGAGGGATAGAAATGCCAAAACGTCCGTAAGCAGGAGCAACGGAAACTCAGACTAACGTCTGAATTAGAAAAGCCTGCAATAAAATCCTATATTAAGGACTTATCGATTGTCAGAGGTAAAAGTCGGTATGTGGAAAAACGAGCAAAATTAGATAAGTGCACATTAGATAACTGTACACTCCAATCAGGCCGGGACCTTACAGGCCATGTCTGTCGTGTGTGGTAGGGATGGGCGATAGTCGATAGTCATGAACTATCGATAGTAGCTATCGATATTCATGAACTATCGATAGATTTTTTAATTTTTTTTAGAATTGAAGTTCTCATCATCTGGAGGGCTTTGGTATTAAATACTGACACGTCTGGTGAATTAAATACTGAAAAGGAACCGTCTGGTGTGAACAACCAACTACATAATGTAGCCAGAAAATAACTTTGTGTTCCAGGATTGTCTGTAGCCTCAGAACGTGTATTTCCAGCCGCTGAAAAAGTAATTTCTGAGCAACGGACCAGACTGAGCCAAAGAAAAGCGAAAATGTTGTTTTTCATTTCTGGTAATATGTGCCACAAGGAGCACAACTATAACAGTTTTAAATAATTGCACTTTTTTGTACTTCTTCATTTTTATAATACTGAAAAGGAAACCTCTGGTGAATACAACCAACTAAAAAATGTAGCCAGAAAATACCTTTGTGTTCCAAGCTCGTCAGTAGCCTCAGAACGAGTATTTTCATCCGCTGGAAGAATCATTTCTCAGCAGCGGAACAGACAAAGCCAAAGAAAAGCGGAAAAGTTGTTTTTTCTTTCTAGTAATAAGGGGCTAAAGGAGCACAACTAAAATAGTTTGAAATAATAGCACTTTTTTGTGCCACTTGATATTATATTCTTTGGAAATGCTTTTTATAAATTTAAATTAATTCGTTTTTCGTTTTAAACCTTTGTGTAATCTTATAAATACACCTAATCCTGCATGTAATAGATAATTCAATTCAATAACATTAAATTCTTCTTTGGACAGATACGTACGGATGGCTGGATGGATGGATGGATGGATGGATGGATGGATGGATGGATGGATGGATGGATGGATGGATGGATGGATGGATGGATGGCTGGATGGATGGATGGCTGGATGGATGGATGGATGGATGGATGGATGGATGGATGGATGGATGGATGGATGGATGGATGGATGGATGGATGGATGGATGGATGGATGGATGGATGGATGGATGGATGGATGGATGGATGGATGGATGGATTGGGTGTTTAAGAGCAGGAAACGTCTAGGTCCTCACCGCCCTCAAGTGTAATGTTAGAGAGTCGTGTATATGTCGTGAAAGGGTTTTGTATTCAATTTTCTTTTTTTACTAATATCATTGCTTACTACTAACATATTACTTACTAATAGAACTATTTGTACTAAAACTAATACTAATGTACAGTATAGCACTATCAATACTAATAATAGACTACATAACCATATTAATATTTACTTATTTTTTTTTCTCTCTTGTATAGTTTTTTCTACGTCCGGAATAAGGAAAGCCACTATCGAATAACTATCGATAGTATCGATATAGTTTAACCGATAGCATAGGCCTATCGATAGTGCTGAACTATCGACTATCACCCATCCCTAGTGTGTGGACAAGTGGGTCTAATATTAGTGGACTGTGCAGTTCCTGCCTTGAGGTAATAAGTTATCTTGTGTGTGCTAGACCAGTACAGTCCAAACCTTCAGGCCCAACTGTGCAATCTTGAGACACCTTAAAACTTTGCAGTGTATGGCCACCTTAAAAAAGGCACTAACTGACAGCCTTGATCGTTTCGCGACTTATAAAAATGTAGATTTCTTAGGACCTTGTAAAATAGTATATTTTCTCTGTTAATTCTGTGTTAAAGAGCTGCCCTCAAAAGTTGAGATTTTACTAAGTTAAACCCCTCTGACCATGGATATCTCAGCAAAGCAACCAACACTATATATATATATATATATATATATATATATATATATATATATATATACATGACGAGAGGACTTCCTGATAAGGAAAGCCCCTGAAGAGGTGCGAACAAAGGCCCGAAACATGTCGGGCAAAGTAGAGAAAATAAAGTAGTTGAATAAAAACGAATAGCGTTCTGCTTTATCGACCCTCAGCCATAAAAAAGAACAAGTAAATATATATATATATATATATATATATATATATATATATATATTGAGTTTTCGGCCTTTAGAGGGAAAAGAAACCTACTAAACAAAAAATAAAAAATCCGGTAGAGTAAAAGGTTTGCCATGTTTTGTCTGAGCGGTACAAGATAAAATGATGGAAATGTATTAACGAGGCTGTTCGCCCTACCATTAGACAGGGAATGAAAAATGAGTCAGGAATTTTCAACAATTATTATTTCTTTTACAAATTCAAGGCATTTTTCGTTGCATTTGGCGAGCAATCCTCAACCTACGAGTCTTGTCTCTTCCCCTGATTTTTTTTTATTCTACACAAATGATATACATTTTTACAGTGGGAAGAATGAAAAAAGGAAATTGTATTGAATTTGAATAGAATTTGAATTGTTTTAAATATAAAAATGTCTTTCTGCGATTTAAAGAAGTATTAGCGCGGTTCCTCCCTTCCTCCATAGGGAGGAACCTCGCTTATAAGGTTGACCTCATGACGCAATCCGGAAGTGCCGACTTGAACATTTTACGTGTCAGAACCTCTAGAGAACGAGAATGACGGCGGTTCAAATTTGTATTTATATATATATATATATATATATATATATATATATATATATATATATATATATATATATATTGATATAGGTATATATATATATATATATATATATATATATATATATAGGTATATATATATATATAGGTATATATATATATATATATATATATATATATATATATATATATAGGTATATATATATATATATATTTGTCTGTTCGCGCTGTAGCTCCTTGAAAAATGAACCGATTGTGATTGTTTTGTTCTTTTTAACGTTGTTTTTGTCGTTGTTTAACTCACTTTTTAATTGGTTTTGGTTGTTTTGTTTTAAATTACATTTATCTGTAAAATTGGTATTATAATTATTTTTTTATTTATATGATTTAAGAGCTATCAACTAGGCGATTAGCTCTATAAACACCTAGAGTGCAAACAAAATAAAAGGTCTAGCACATCAAAATTAAAACATTTAAATAAAAAATTAAATAATGGAATCTATAAACTATACAAAACAAAAAAAAGGACAGAAAGAGAAAAAAAAAAATAGAATAATAAAAATACCAAACATAAATGCAACTATAAAATAAAAAACAGATAAGTAATAAATTATTTTTAATAAACTAAATCTTTTCCCTTTATTTTGTACAAATAAAATTGAATTATAAAATTAATTTTAGCATACTTCAAATTTTACGTTTTTGCTATATTCCTTCGTAAATTTGTATGTGTTTTAAAAATTCTAAAATAATAGATATGTGCGGGCTACCATCTGTCAAAAGTTCGTACATATCACGTGGTATGTTGATGTTTTCACGTTTCCTGCAGTCTGTTAGTAAGTGTTTTACTGTTAATGTCTTATTGCATTCTGTACATAGTGGTATGTCTTGTTTTCTCATTAAGTAAGAGTGAGTTAGTAGTGTATGTCCTATTCTAAATCTTGTAAGGACTACTTCTCTCCGGCAGCTTCTATAGCTGGAGTTCCATTGTTTCATGAATGGCTTTATCTCCCGAAGCTTGTCTTCATTTAAAGATAACCATTCAGCCTGCCATTTATCGAGTACGTGAGTCCTTACAACCTGGTATTATAATTAAAGAAGACAAACAAATGTGAAATAGTTAAGGTATTTTCCTAGAGGGAACCTTTACAAGACCAGGGATTCATTTTCCATGGCAGGTAGTGAGGTAGGTACCCTTGTCAACCGAGACGTATTGGGGCTATAAAACTATTTCTTGAAAGGTCTAACCAAAATTATAACTTTTTCTATTTCAAGCTTTCCAAGCGACACTATGGAACAGAACCGCGCTAAGATGACGCGGTTCTTGCGAGTCCGATTTTTTTTATTATAGTGTTGCCTTGTTGAGGAACACGCTCAGCTCACGGAGCTACGGATGGCGTTTTCTGTAGTACCTCTCTAAACTGTTTACTTCATCTAGAAAACATGAATCAACAATTTTATTTATTTGTACATCATATTTCATACTTGACATCTGTTTATGATAATGAGAGTTGTATCGACTGATGACTTCAATATTTAAACACTCTAGGAGTGTGAGTCAGGCGAACTTCCGTCTGACCTCTTTCAATAAGAATGTAACTCAATTCCGATCAATATTGTTAATATAATTCAGTAAGGTATGTTAATATAATGATAGTTTTGTTTTTGTATGAGGGCCCCAGAAGTCAAGGGGTCTAAGTGACAATTTTGAAAAAAAAAAAAAAAAAAAAAAAAAAATGAGTTAGATACAGGAATGGATTGTGAGCACCACAATCTTGTGGGTAGTCAAGAGATCCAAGTGATTTTCTTGACAGTTGCTGCCAACTAGCTCGTGTTCTCTTGAGTATTGTCAGTTTTGTAAAGTCCAGAAGAAAATTAAAGGGCCTATGTGAGGATTCACCAATTCTTTTGCACATTAATCATAAACCGGATGATGTACCTATTATGTATCATCGATAATAAACAGCTAAGGACCTGAGGATTCGTGTAATATGTAATATGTAATATGATTGGAACTCTAAAAAATCTAGTATTTGCTATTACCACATATCCAACAAAACTTTGACTCCATTTTCTTCAAAACATTGAGTTTGCTACTTAGACCCCTTGACCTCTGGGGTCCTCATTTCATATTTTTGAGTGAACATACTCCAAAAACACATTTTGACATGAAAATGCCATATTGCTGGATGGTCTCACAATTCTGCGTCACGAGAGAAGCAAAAGGTTAAAGGAGACGTCATCTGTCACATGACCGGATATTGGGGTTCGGCCAAAAATCATGTCAGGAAATTAAATTTGTAATTTTGGGGGCATTGATTTTTAATCATTGCTATGTATTACTGATGTAAAAGAGTATGTCTATTGCATATAGCTATATATATATATATATATATATATATATATATATATATATATATATATATATATATATATATTTCAGCTGTCGTCTGCCTGTCTTTTTGTTCCTTATATAAATCAACACCGTTTGACCGATTTCGATCAATCTTGTACCACTGATAGGTCTTGATACGGGGAGTGTCATAGGCTAGGTCAAAATCATCTACCAGCCGTCTGTCTATCTATTTGTTCCCTATAAAAATCCACACCGTTTGACGGATTTTGACCAAACTTGGCACATAGGGAAAATTTTAAAATGTCCAAAATTTAGTGAGAACATCAAACTAGAAAGTATGAATATAAATAGACAACAACTACTTAATATAAAAATCATTGCTAAGGGGACATACAAAAGTGATCAACACTATAATTCAAGCTTTATTGTCGTAGCAAACTAAACGTTAACAATTAATATAATAATATCGATTGAAGCGCATTAAACGCTAATCAACAACTCGTAAAATGTCCATGGTTTTATAGACGGTGAAAATTGCTTTTGGTTTAATAGCATTTGGTTTTTTTTTTTTTTTGTAAACTAATAGTTTCATTTGAAAAAAAAAAACAAACCACGAGTTGTTAGGTTCATTTATTTTTTTTTAATATTATTACTTTTTCATTAGATTACCATTTTTTAATAAGACAGACAGCTTTTATTGCAAGCTTTCTTTCAAATACAAATCCCTTAACATTTAGTGTTTAATAACGAATTCGTCGAATCGTTTGCTATAGGAATAATATATATCAAATTTCATGGAGAAAAACAACAACAAAATAACTATTAGTTTCGGGTTCCCCAAAATGACGGATTGATCTGAAAATATTTTTTCACACTTCTGGCATTCAACCAATTTATGATAAATACGCCATTTTTTACAGAATAATGTATTGAAAAAATTCCAATTTTTTGCAACATGGGTTTCACAGTAGTAGTAGGAAATAATCATTCCAAAAATTGATGATTTTCCTTCAAAACAGGTTCTCGCATTAATTTCGACAACCTTGCGGTGCTTAAAGATTGGGAAAATGTTGGTATCGTCTTATTCAAGGCGAAATATTAATATAATTCTAAAAGAGCAACAACTCTTAAAATTGGACATCGGCATATATATAGAAAAAATGTCTGCCTATCTTTTATTGCTGCAAGTATTTGAACATATCTGCAAATTGAAAAATTTCGTAAGGTACGGAAGAGTCCAATATTAATTCATTAGAGACCATTTCCCAAACTAATGAACAAAAAAAAAGTCCCTAGCGGATATTCTGGAAGGAATGGGTTGGCAGGTGACCTGGCATTCTTGGAAGTTTTCAGGAACTCACTCTGACTAATCGACTAGAAATATTTCTCGAGTCAGATAGATTCCCTTGGGTCCTGTCAAGTTGCGCTCTGTATTTACTAAATTGTTTTGAAGTTATGTATTTAATTTAGACAAATTCATTCCCTGCCCTAAATGTTTCGTACAATTTTCAACAAGTTTTTTTTTGGGCGCTAAGCCCTTTCAATATCTCCTAATAACATTCTCAGAACTACATTTGCTTAGCTTCACAGGAGAGAGGTGAGGCGAAGCTGAACAACAAAAAAGGCTGTACCTATAATGAGAAATCCAACATGGAAGACATGAACTACAAAGATCAGCAAAAAAAAAAAAAAACATCTTTCGTCAGCTGCAGGAAATCTTTTAGATGAATTTAATGATTTTTGGTGCGTTGAATCCAAAAATTATTTTTATTCGTCACGAACAGTTTTCTTGCAAAATATGAGTGGTGAGTACATAAAAACCGACATTATTTTTATGGCATTTTTGCGAAGACCACATCCAGTAACTTCTCCAGTTACTTGTGAAGTATCTGTTGTGATTGTAACATTGATTCAGCGCATGCGCACAACTCATTAGCATTTCAAATGGGCAATTCTATTGGTTGTTGCTGGCAGTAAGATAACCTTTAACACTCTTGTCAATCCAACTCGTAAAAATGAATAGAATTCTATAAATTTTAACGAGTTGGATTTTCTAGAGTTTTGATATCTTCTTGAGCGAGCGGAAACGCATAGCACGTATGCCAATAATTCGAAATAAATATAAAATATAAATATGTTATAGAACCACCGGACAAAAAAATCGGCGAGGAGGCCCCTAAACTTCACATTTACCATTGATTTTTATAATATTAACCTTTTTATTAATAAATATTGATTGCTGAAATATATTCTGCTTATTTTAATTTATACTTTACAAACCTAAAAGGATTACTTCGAAATAAATGTCATCTAAGTGTTAGTTAAAAACTATATTATATAAATGTATAAATCGAAAAAAGTTACTTTTAGTAGTAATTGCAGTGACTTCAAATACTTTTCATTACTACATTAACTTGTAAAGAAGAAACTTGTAGATCACGACAGATACTTCAAATTAACTGGATGTGGCCTTCGCAAAAAGAACCTTTATTTCTACCAGCCTGCCTTTTCAGAAAAACAAATTGAGGACTTGTAATGGTATGCCTTTCATAAGGTTAATAACCTCGCAGCAATTTGAGGTTTAAAGCGGAATAAAAACATAGCGATACGTACTCAAAAAGCCAGTTTTTCTAACAAACTAGATGTGATTTTTAAAGTATTTTTTTTTCGGTTTCAGCATGTGAGAATCTATGGGAAAGATTAAAAAAACCTCATGAATTTTTTGGTCGAAGACCTGTGTAATAATCGCTGGCCAAATAGGACATGTGCGTCTAGCGGAGTATAAGGTTAGGGTGAACTGCGAGGGAGGATGAGACATCTGTCAGAAAAACCCACCCTCCGAACAATGGCTGTTTGTTCCCTTCCAGATCATTTGTAATTCAATATCTCGGCAAGATTATATTGTAAGAATCCCTACTAGAACTAAGCTGATTATTTCGTTAAGCAAGGGGGTGCAGAATGTCCAAAATGTAGAAGAAGCTGCGTCTTCATAGTCTCTGTACACAAAATGCATAAGCTTGGTGAGATTTGGAAAGCTTGCATTGGAACCTTCTTCCTCATGTAGCTCATGCAATGTGTAGCACTCTGTAAAACATATCTTGACAAATTGCAGAGCTTATAAGTGACCGAAAAAAACAATAAGTTGTTTTCCTTTGACAAAAATAAGGAGCTTTCCCTGCATCATGCCCATACTAGCAATCCACTATTTTATGTTTTCTTTTTGCTCTCAAATATTAACATACTTCTTGGCAAAGATTTTTGATGCTCCATAAAAGTGCTCGCGGCCCTAAAGGTTCCTCTGATTTCTTTGCCTGCAATACTCTCATGGCCTGGTATCCAACCGGATCATGACTAGGACTAATGAATAATTGATGTAATTGGAACAAAATGCCCTACAAAACGGGAGCCATGTTAGCGTGATATGATGATGAAGATCGTGTATATACGTGACGGCTCAATTAATTAAAGGTTTTTAGTATTTTATTAATTAAATTAACAAAACTCGGTTAAAGCCTTGGGTAGCAATTGATACTTAAAATATTTTTCTTTTCTTTTCAGAATAAACATTTGTTGAGCTCAATATTTGTAGGACGACTAAGAATATTTGACTGCAGTCTCTACTTTTTTTTGTGTGACAGGTTTTCGCTTAATTTATTGTTTTTAATAGAAAGCTTCTGTTATAAAGTAGTTTGTCTGAAATGAATGATCACTTGAAGGATGAAACGCACCGGTCAATGAAATTTGCAGTAAAAAGCTCAAAATAATGTTACAAGAAAAGTAGAATAATCTTACAACAGCAACAAAAATTATAATTTCAGGTTTAAAAACATTTGCTATTGAACAAGCGAATAGGGTTTCATTCTTTATCTATTCAAGGATAAACACAGTCAAAATTAACCACAGAAAGAACAAAACATTGCATTTTGGATGCTTTTCCTCGTTTGTCTTTTACGTAGTTGGCAGAAACACCTCCCATCAACTGAACAACCTCCCATCAGCTGAACAACTTCCCATCAGCTGAACGACCTCGTATCAAGAACCCCACATCAGATGAACAACACCTCGTTGGCTGAACAACCTCCCATCAGTTGAACAATCTCCCACCAGCTGAAACAATTTTCGTCAGCTGTAATACCTCCTGTCAGCTGAACAACCGCCTATCAGCTGATAACCCAACCATTAGCTGAAACTGCGAAAGTGGATTGGAAGTGAGCCCGCTAATTTCGGGCCACATTTTCGTTCCACACTCGATTGACGTTTTCGAGCAGTTAGGTCATGGTTAAAACATGTTCCATGCTGAAAAATATAATAATTTCGATAACACTTTATATCAAATACAATTCGAAATAAACACTTTTATGTTATTTGACTGATAACTAATTGGAAACCAGAACAAATTGTGCCAATTCTGATGAAACATTTATTGGAAAATGTTTATACCTAAGGTATAATACCTTTATTGTCAAGAATTACCAATATTGAATTTAACTGTTAGTTTTTGTAATGAATCCCAAGAGTAGCGGCTTGGGATTCATTACAAATTTAAAAAATGTAGAAATAAATTCTATATACACTATGGTTGAGGATTTATACCACCTTAGGGATCTTGAAATCTCATTTTATTTTTCGTTGGGACGTTTCGGCTCAAGCCATTATCAATATGTCTTATGATAGCAGTATTTAATATTTCCAAAATTTATTCTTCTTTTAAATAATCACTTTACCAAATGCCATCTAGCCATCTGAGTCGACCCTCATACCTCTCATACTGACTGCAGTCTCAATGAAAAACGATTTGAAGCTTTGGCTGATCTCTCTAATTTCTAATCGCCGAGAAGGGGAACAACTTGAAACGAAAATAAATTCACAGAATGAATATTTTGGATTAATTTTAGTATGCGGTCCTCCAAAATTAGCACTTCAACTTTGATCAGATCAAACTCTGATCCCTTCACCTCAGTCTAGCTGACGGCCTAATCCAGTGTGTCGTATTAACAGCTCAACTGTTTTGCGGTTAAACCTCCTGAGATCAATAACCTAGCTAGACTGCTTGACGCTATCCTTCCTTCCTTGCCGCCTAAATACCTAAAGAACTAGGTTGACAGGCCATCGCTACAGGTTTCTGGGCTGTTCCTGTGTATTGATTCCCTAACTCTATACGTCATACTCCCCTCCCTTAGCTTCTGCATACCTACCCTAAGCCACGCTTATCGATACTAGGGGCCGCAACGAGGGAAATATTAATAACCTCGAGTCCATCTACTCCGGACTTATCCTTCATCATATTTTTAGCGCGTTCCTTTCAGGGGCGTATATAGAAAATAATTTCGGGGCTTGGAGCACCGGAGGATTATGTGGGGGATATGGAAAAATAACAACCTAGAACTTGAAAGAGTTAGCCAACTATAACGTTATTAAACCCCCCAAAAAATATTTTTTCTGAACTAAGTTATCTTATTTAATTTATTTTTAAGGCTTTTATAACACATTTTTACCAATGAAATCAAAATGTTTGGGGGGGGCTGCCTCATCAGCCCCCCAAATATATGCCCATGGTTTAGGTCTCCTGGTTTCGCGGAGGACTAATGTTCAGAATAACTAAGCACATTCGTCGGAAATTAAATGAAATGAAAAGTTTTATTCTTATTCCGGGACACAAGTCCCATAGGAATAATTTTGAAATTACAAAATAATAATGAATTTAATATATAAACTTATATATACTACCAGTATATAATGTACAGCTTGAATATAAACTAGGGATTGGGTAAAACTTGCAGGGATAGAAGGTGGTGGAAGAGTCGGGATTTAAAGGTTTCTAGGTTGGTAGAATGGCGGACAAACAGAGGCAAGGAATTCCATAGCGAGGTGGCACGGGTGACGAATGATTTTTCGAATATTGCTGTTCGGTGGGAAGGAATATAAAGTGGGTAGTGTACAGTACATCACTAAATAATTTGCTAAAAATAACCTATATAAATAAAAAAAAGTCCGTCACGCAGGAGCTGCATAACTAAGCACTTTCCTCAGAATTTGGGTAGTGTAGACTGCTTTCCAGAACAATTTGCTTAAAATATCCTACATAAATAAAATAGGGGTCTCCCGTGGTCTAGTGGCTAGCGTGCTAGATTCATAAGCGGGAGATGGTGGGTTCGATCCCCACCGGCGCCAGAAATTTTCTCATCTCAGGGCTCGCTGAGAAAATCGCTGGTTGCACCCTGGACGTCGGCGCTAATGGCCAAGATTTATGTCGATGCGTAAAAAAAAAAAAATAAATAAAAAATAAATAAAATAAAAACATGAATAGTTCTCTTATAAATTTGTAATGAGTAACTGATCAATTATTAATTTGCTTCCAGAGTTATGTTTACACATGGTACCTATTACACTACGTAATAAATACAAAAAACCTCATATTATCGTATTTTGATCTAACGCAGGAACAGGATACAGTCACTCTAGTGGTAGAAAGCGCTCCTTGCGGAGGCTTTGTGAGCCTAAGTCTGGCGGGCTTTTCTATTGAAATATATTACAAATTAAACCCCCGCTTTCCGATTGACCGATTCAGCTCATTTTTACAACACTTCTTTCTCATGAGTTACCCACGACGTATACCGCGTTTCGTTACAATACAGCAGAAATTACGACCGGTATGAGTATAATAGGAATTTGGGTCAGGAGTAAACCCCCCCTTCTAATGAACCGATTCAGTTTATTTTTACAACACATATTTACCTGTAGATTACCACTACGAATACCGAGTTTCGTCGAAATATACCAAAAATCACGGCTGGTAGTGGCGAATTGGTATTGTGGGTCCGGAGTAAACCCCCCCTTCTAATGAACCGATTTAGTTCATTTTTATATCTCAATTTTCTCTCTATATTAACACAACGAATACCAAGTTTCGTTGAAATATAACAAATATTACGGCTGACATAGTCAAATTAGTGTTATGGGTTCGGGGTAAACCCCCCCTTCTGGTGGACCGACTTTAGTGGTTAACGAACTCGTTCAATCGTTTGCTAATTGAATGCTATATACCAAGTATCGTGACGAAAAAAAAAACTCTGGCCGCTATCGTGTTAACAGACATATATATATATATATATATATATATATATATATATATATATATATATATGCATATATATATATATATATATATATATATATATATATATATAGATATATATATAAATTTTAACGGGGGTCATTTTCGGTGTCTACTAGGTAGGATCGATAAAGATTTGAAGAAATTTTTCAAAAATTCCGTCATGAGTCCAACCTCAATAGCTACTTTCCTTCGGAGGAAAGTGCTAAAAAATGAATAGTTTGTTTATTTTATATTTTTTGATGAACAGCTAAATCTATAATTAATTTCCTTTCTGAGTGTTGTGAATGGAATGTACTACATTACTTAATAAATACACTGAAAGTTCTGATGTCTGTTTAAACCGTCCATATGTAAAAAGATAAATAAACTGGATATGTTCAGCGCCGCTAGTGGTAGAAGTAACAACCAACCCCAGAGGTTTGACGGGTATTAATACAGAGTAGACCACAAATTCTAAAAAACCCAATTATTTTTAATTATTTTTTTTTTAACACATCTTTATCTTTAGATCCCCACAACGTATATCGAGTTTCCTTTCAATACAATTTATATTACGACCGGTATGAGTAAATTTACCATTTGCGCCCGGAATAAGCCCACCTTTCGGGAAGCACCGGTTTAGATTATTTTTACTGGGCATCTTTCTCTGTAGACACCCAAGACTTTTAACGAGTTTCGTTTCAATATAGCAAAAATACGGCCAGTAGAGGAAAATTAATAATTCTCGTCCAAAGTAAGCCCTCCCCCCTCCAAATGGACCGACTTTGCTGGTTAACGATTTCGTTCAATCGTTTGGACTAGAAATGCTATCTGACACGTTTCGTGGCGAGCAAACAACTCTGGCGGATATCATTTTGTAGAAATTTTTCAAAAATTCTTTCATGAGTTCTACCTTAGTAAGTACATTCCTTCCAAAAGTGCTAAAATGCGGTTCAAATTAATATATGTCTATGTGCATAAATTCATTTATGTCTTTGTGCACTACCGTCCTTGTCGTTTTCTTGAGGTTAAAGGTTTTACGAGTGCTTACATGTTCCTCTCAATTAATTGATGAAAATGCTAAAATTAATTGAAAACAACTATTGTATTGATGTAACAACAAAGAAACAATTTGTTGTTTTTAGCACGATGATGGTGTTTACAATCTTCTGGTTGTAAATACGATCACTAACAAGGCATGTAATGAAAAATTCCGATACGCAGGAACAGCGGCATCTTAGCGCGTTTTCGTTCTCATCTCTATTGTCATTTGGAAAGCTTGGAGGGAGGGAGAGAGGGAGCGATAAACAGGCAACGTTATAGTCTAAATTGTTTTTAGCCTTAGCTTTGACTAAGTATTGATAAATAATTAAAAACCATCTCCCTTGCCTGACCGCTTGCCATCGCAAGTCCTAAACGAGACATAATCAGTCATTTTATTGAGTTTCACGTAGCTTGTAGTTCATTGAAATAGTATTGCAAATGGCGGACCGCTCGGGAATAATTCACGCAGAATTTCGCGCATGCGGGATTTGAACTATTCCATCTAACTGAACGGGCTATAGAAGGAACCGAACAGAAGGAAACGATGAACTAGAATACAATCTCAGATATGATGGATTACACTAATGCTTCAGAAGAGAAAAGGGGGGAGGGACAGTTGTTCTTGTTTATCTTCTTCGCCTTACGGTTCTTAGAATAATTACGAAAACTGTCAACAAGGAAGAGTCCGACCAAAAAGATTTAAACTAACAGAAATACAAAATTGCTCAATCGGGGAAAAGACACTATCCAATAATAAAGATATTTCGAGAAAATTTCAGCATGACTATATTTTGTGTTGTTACGGAGGACTGAAATACCGGACATTACCTCAATCATGTCCACCATATCCTTGAGGTGTAAGTTGCAAATTGTTGAAGGTGACGATGGTTTTCTCACGATATTACACTTAGGCTAACGTTCCTAGAGGTAAAGGTCATTGGCGACGAGCAAGGGGAAGAAAGCCAACACGATTATTCAGGCTCACATCGGACGAACTTTTTGTCGCTTAAGCGATGTAGGTCGCTTATGACGTGGACCTGATGTATTTACATATGTCTGTTCACACTTTAGCTGCCACAAAAACTGTCCAATTATGATAAAATTTGGCACAAAAATACTTTACCTAAGTTGACAGATCACGTTTGTTAACCTGCAGAATAAGCCAACAGAAACACTATTTTTTTCAGTAGATAGTCTCAGCAAAAAAATAAAATAAATTAAAAAAAATCGTAAATTTTACGACCACACGTTTACAGGCCTCAAGCTCAGGGTAATGGGCGTATATAAGAGAAGGGGAGGACGCTGAGGAGCCTCAACCCCCCCCCCCCCCCCCCCCCCCCCGAAATTTTGATTTATTTAATAAAAAAGATTCATAAAAACCTTAATTAAAATTAAAAAAGATCACATATTTCAGGAGAAAATAATTTTTTGGAGTGTTTTCTGTTACAATTCTTGGAAATGGAACCAAAATGAGAAATTATTCAGTTGAAAATAAAATGTTAAAACTTAATTTTGCCTTTTTGGTGTTTTATTTAACTAAATGGGTTTTCTTCAAAAGCCCATAAGTTTGTTTATATTTTCTCAACAATCCTCTTAAAAAATATATTTATTTTATGTACAATGCAAAGCTGTAGTGGGCCAATAGTAGATATAAACGCAATTTTCATTTCATCCAGCACAAATGAAGCTACGCCTTTTTTTTTTTTTAAGTTTCTGAACATTTAATTTTTGTAATGACCCCTTCAATTATACATTATTGAAACAATGCAACTAAGCTACATTTCAATGTATTAGCCAAAACCTCATAGTCGTAACGAGATAACATTCTCTTGACTCACTATTGTTTTTCGAGATGAGAAAAACACAGTGATCCGAAAGGGTAACACAGTGATTGGAGAGTAATGCTTATTGCTGGGTAATACTTATTGTAGGGTACAATTTGTAAGTAATGAGGAAATTAAGGCTGCCCCCCGCCGAAACTCGCCTGACCCACAGCAGTAGGCACGGACTGCCAGATGTTCACGCAGCTGCTGTTATTTTGTTTACATTATCCGCCTCCATCCATGGCTACCACAATCTACGGACAAACACTCACCCCCAGAATGGAAACTGTTTGGTAGCGTTAAACACCTCAATAAATAGAAGAGAATTGCTAATGCTCCAAACGTATAAATAGCGTTTATGATGCTCAGAAAATACCAACTATAATTGTTGAAATTTACAACTTAAAAGGTCATGTGGAGGCTAAGGTGAGGTGGGTTGATTTAGTAATGCTTATATATGTATATATATATATATATATATATATATATATATATATATATATATATATATATAAATACGTGGATGTGGCCCTGCCTACAGAAGGAGCTGCAAGGATACGTGTGTATTTCCTTATTTTAAGTGTTCCTGAGGAGGCGTCATATGGACTTGAAACATAATCAGAAAAATAAATCATTATTAAAGAATAGTGTGTTTTGCCTTTCTCAGAAGCCAAAAGCCCGTCTCGAGATTGAAGACTAGTAGCACTGCAACCGTTTGAGATAAATTAGTAACACTTTTTTTCTGTCGGTCGGTTTTTAAAAATCCTACAAAAATATGCATAGTCCATGTTTTTATGAACATTACCTAAGTGCAAAAAATGCATAAAAGGGAGACTTCATTATGAATTGGATCGTATTGAAAAACGGATTACACTATTATATTCAGCAGGAAAAATTCTAAAACATGGTGTGCAACTTGAAATACTTCATTATGAAGTATGCGCATGCGCTTAAGTATTGTTCATAAAAATACGGGCTATACATCTTTTTGTAGGATTTTTAAAGCACTAACTACAGAAAAATGTTTCACTAATTTATCTCAAATGGTTGTAGAGATATTAGTCTGGAACATCGAGACGGGTTTTTGACTTTTTACGGCTAATGCATCTAATCGAAATATTCTCTGATATAAACTCGTTTTAGAATTTGATTTTCTACAAGAATCCGTCATAAAATGTATGGCATTATATTGGAAATTCCAAAGTTATGGTAGCTGGAGAAGTACTTGAAGCAGTTAAGACCCTGGGAGTTTCGTTTAGAAATTCTGAAAACTGTGGAAAAAAGGAGGGTGGGCGTTGAATTCCGAAGAACCTGTTCAGATGGGATATAATATTCAGGAATATTCCTTGTCGATAGGTGATATTGTTATTAACTAATCTAGTAATAAAATCTAGAATTAAAATATTGAATTGATAGTACTATTACTTGTTTTAGCTCGTTCTAATTTTTTTTTTTTTTTTTACGGCGCATCAACTATTTGGCTATTAGCGCCGGGCTATCTACAGGTTACCACCCTTTTCTAATGCCAACAGCACGTGGTCGGTCACCCATTCAGGTACTGACCACGCCCGACGTTGCTTAACTTCGGTGATCTACGGGAACCGGTGTATTCAACGTGGCTATGGCCGTTGGCAGCTCGTTCTAATTGTTTTAAAAACTAGAATGGCAACACTTTTCGTAGCAGGTTTTCAATTACTGAATGAAAATATTTAAATGCGTAGGTTGGTAACTGCGTTCTGCATAAAGTTCCTATTGATCCAGAAGCCAAGCAGCCTGCCAACTCCGCTATTTATGAAGTCTCCATCCGCTTTTACCAATATCTATATTTGTATGAAAGGTATTTTAAGTTGATATTTCAAAATTATTCATTATTACGTTCTTTGTCAATTATTTGTATTCCATTTAAATTGTCAGGAGTAGGTGTAAAATAAGAATATTATTTAATTTGGTATGGAAGTATTACTAGGATAGCTGTAAAGCAAAAAATATGTCAAGACACTGTGGGGTATTTTCATTTAAGCAAAAGAAAAATTACTTTAGAAGACATAAATATGAATGTAAGCAGCGCAACATCAAAATAAGATAATACATCTCCAGGGAAATTAATCGCAAGATAAATTGCACACAAAAATGAACAATGATAATTTTATCCTAAAATTCTTACTTAATCATAATGGACATTAAAAATTAAATTGAATTAGTATCATGTGACTATTTTCAGGATCCAATCTCGCACTTGAGGAAGTTTGCCGAGAAGATAATTAAGAATAACTGTGATGTATGCAGCGTTATTTGTGGAGTTCTCGATTTCGTAGAAGGTAGAAAAATGATGTCTCTCCACTGTTTTTCAAAGTATTTATTAGCAAAAGCTTTTCGAGAACATGGTTCTCATCGTCAGTGCATCTACAATTTTCACAAAAACACGCTTATATTAATTTAAAAAAAATATTTATATGTATTCTTATTACTAAAGCTATGACAAATATTTATTACAGAGATATTTATAA
The DNA here is from genome assembly GCA_946811695.1 of Gonocerus acuteangulatus. Classification (NCBI taxonomy): domain Eukaryota; kingdom Metazoa; phylum Arthropoda; class Insecta; order Hemiptera; family Coreidae; genus Gonocerus; species Gonocerus acuteangulatus. The sequence goes on from OX328130.1 coordinate 65,263,556, forward strand.
GTATTCTTATTACTAAAGCTATGTATATAAATATCTCTGTAATAAATATTTGTCATAGCTTTAGTAATAAGAATACATATAAATATTTTTTTTTTTTTTAAATTAATATAAGCGTGTTTTTGTGAAAATTGTAGATGCACTGACGATGAGAACCATGTTCTCGAAAAGCTTTTGCTAATAAATACTTTGAAAAACAGTGGAGAGACATCATTTTTCTACCTTCTACGAAATTAAGAATAAGGATGGAAAACTAGGAAGAAAGGCTATATTTCCTGTCTTCTACTTCAGGATAAGTAAAGATGAGTGAGTCTCAGAGGAAAGTTCCGTCTGAGTGATACCAGGCTTCTAGTATAAGCTGTGTGAAATCCTCCACAAACGCACTGGGACGTCCATATCATTCAAGAACTAAATGGAAACTGACACAAGGCCCCAGTCCTTAAAAAGCAAAATTTCCTAATTTAAAACATACCACCTTCCCCTTTTACGAAAAAATGACCAAACATGAGAAAAAGTAACCATAATTGAAAAAGACTTACTAGGATGAACAAGTTGCTAATTATGTTTTATTTATTTAAATTTTGAAGTCCATTATTATTAACTCAAAGGGGAAAATCAGGCGGCCGGAGCATAGTACTGACCACACTAACTCCCTAGTGTGCCGTATGGTCATGAATCATATACCTCTATAGTATCTGCCCCTCAGGGCCCTTGTGGTCTGTTACGGAACTGATTTTTATTATTATTATTTACTAGGTATTTTAGGGTTATCTATAGGTTGGGGGCGAGGTTAGCTCAGTGGTAGAGCACTCGACTAATGAACTGGAGGACCAGGTTCAAAACCCGAGCGCGCACAAAAGATTTTTTCTTCTAGTGGTGCCGTTCGAGGGTTGGATTTGGGGTCCCAGATCGTCCCTAGGCTCACCCAGCCTTTAATTAATTTAATTAATAATGGGTACCTTGGGTGCTAATAACTCTAGCAGTCGAAGCAGCCAAGGGGAAAATCAGGCGGCCGGAGCATAGTATTGACCACACTATCTCCCTAGTGTGCCGTATGGTCAAGAATCAGATACCTCTACAGTATCTGCCCCTCTGGGCCCTTGTGGCCTGTTACGGGACTGATTTTTTTTATCTATAGGTTACCACCCATTTCTGCCCGGGATAGGCCTGATGCCTTTTCTTTTTTCTAAATAAAAGCCACCTCCCCCTGGCACGGAGTGTTCACGCCTTAACACTCACGGCCACCGGGCCTCGAATTATGTTTTGTGTTGAGTGAAAAATCAGACGAAAGAGATCATTTTTATCACTATCAAGCGTGAATACACGAGCTCAGAACTTGTCACCCAAGCATTTGTCGCACTAGTATTTCTAAACTGACACAACTCAACTCAAATAAAACAACTGAAAATGTGTCACTCTTACCTATGTAGGGGGCATAGCATTAAGACAGGAAGGGTGCCCTCTGGTATAAAAGCTCTGTAGGTACATACAGTTTTGATGGTTGATAAAGAGACATTTACCATATATTTCATAGTAATAACTGAAAAACACCGAATTTTTAGTTGTGACACTTTACTTTGAGTGCGTTTTATCTACGTGTAAACCAGGTGCTTAGTGACAAATATTACTAAACGCAGCAAATGCAATTGAATTGGAAGCTCTGTTTACTAAGCGACAATTACGCTTCCCACCACAATTTGACGGAGTTGTCCCTTGACACATCATGCAAACAGCCCAGCAATTGTTCCTCGCATATTAATGTTTGATCGATATATCTTGTGGGTAAAATTCTGTATTTATTAATTAAACTGGTACTTCCTTTTGATTTTCGGTTGACAGCTCCGTTAAGTTTCCAATAGTGTCTCTTCCAGCCACTGCCTGCCCCAAAACCACTTCCCTCTCTTCATTTCTTCGCGTTCTTCTAGAATTTTCTTCTTAGATTGTCAATAAAATAACGTTTGAGTAATGTTTAAAAAGTTGTTCAACGCAACACGGCGACGATGCTTCATTCCTGAACGGTTTCTTGCAACCGCTGAGTTTCTTACAAACCAACGTGAGCTTAGTGAGAGCAACAAGCATTAATTGCAAGAATGTTACTAGAACTCCACTACTAGAAACTCAATTTAATTATAAACGTTTCATCAGCAGCTGATTGGTTCATGGTTTAGATGACCAGCTGTTGGGATAGATAGAACATCTGGCAGGCAATTCTCCACATTCCGGAGGGATCAGAAACTTCAAGGAATGTGGAAGAGATAATTTGTTAATTCCTATCCTGAATCTATTTTAATATTCCCATCAAATTAAAAAGCACTTAAACCTAAGTCTTCTAATTACATCATTTTCCTCCAGCGATGTCAGCTTCATGAATTCCTAGACAATTCTTGATCTTTCATGTTTCCTGCTGGACTACTCTGGCATCTGGATTTACCACAAACGGTATTGGTGGTTCAGAGAATATAATTTTTGTCCGCATTTAACAAGACTTCTTTAGATTATTTTCGTTCCATGTAAGATGTGTAGTAAGTATTATTAAGATTAGGCTGGATCTGACACGTTGGAAGAATACTGGATTACCTTGACAGATATTGCATGGTCACCTTAGAGGGTCAAGAAAAAGAGGAAGGCCTCACAAATGATGGTTGGATCTCCACCTTAATCAGAGCAAGTTTATGGAAGAGGCTTTGGTTATAAATGGACCTTAACTCTAAATGAAATTAAAAAAAAAAAAGAAAAAGAATAGTTAGATACAGGAGTGGGTTGTGAACATCGTAATCTTGTGGAGGGTAAAGAGATCCAAGTGATTTTTTTGACAGTTGCTGCCACCTAGCTTGTGTTCTTGTGAGTATTGTCACTTTTGTAATGTCAAGTCCAAAAGGAAAGTAAAGTGCCTATGTGCAGATTCTCCAATTCTTTTGCATATTAATCATAAACCGGACGATGTACCAATTATGTATTAACAATAATAAATAGCTAAGGACCCGACGATTCGACTAGTATGATCGGGACTGTAAAAATCTAGTTTTTGCTATTACCACACATGTTCAACTTTGACTCCATTTCCCCCAAAACATTGACTTTGTTACTTAAACCCCTTGGCCTCCTTGGTTCTCATTTATTAGGCTTTCAAATGAATACTTTCATGTTTTCGACATGTTTAAAAAAATCAATCATGAAATGCAAATAGTTTACCGTCAAGGTGATAAGAAGTCAATAAGGGGATTCGGTTAAAAAAAAAAAAAACAAACAACCAGGTGTTTAGAATTAATCTAAATTTTCAATATGCTCTTTGGCAGAATCCTTCATCAACGACTGCCTAGGTGAAATAGAAAGACCAAAGATATTGGTTACGTGAAAAGGCATTCCTGAGAAGGAAATCTTTTTTACGTTTGAAGGAAAATACATAAAATAGCAAAGTAATATATATTAATGAACGGAATGCAATACTCTACAACCCTATAACCGTTATTTATTTTTTTGGTACATCGTTGAAGAGTTATCCGGTCAAAACGGGGAAAAAATATGCGGCAAAAGTTGTTTTCTCCAAAATGACAGACTTTCAAGAGCGGATATTTCGAAAACTAAAGATATGTCGAAAATCTTTATTGCATAGAACTTGTAGGAAATTTAATCAGCTTTCATTTCTTATAGAATAGTCATGTCGCTAGGACGCAGGGTTCAGAGATATAAGTGAAAACCCGAAAAATGGGACCTTTTAGCCCCCCTCCCACACCCGGCACAAAGGCTACGGGCGAGGACTTTTGATATTTTCACCTCTTAACTAGTCCAAAGTTAAGAAGTCAAAAATTTTGTTCCAAAAATTTCCATCTATAACTGTTCGTTGGCTGGACTACTGCATTTATTGCCGAAAAGTCTGAAATATTGATTTTCCGAATACCAGACCGTTTTTCCTAGTCAATTCCCAACTAGTACTTTGCGTCTTATTTCAGAAAATATAGGGTACTTCCAACACTCCTCATATCTATTGATAACATTATTGCATAAAAAATAATATCTAGAATAGAGGCAACTTCTTCGGCAAGAGGCATATCGCCCCTCCCATGTTAAACTAGAAGAATATGAAAAATCTCGTTTTTAGATTCGGGACTTTGCTCTTGGATTGTGGACGATACGGCTTGTCGCAAATTGTCGGTACTCTAACGCCTTTCAAGAATATCCTTTAGTAGCTTAAATAAAGTATCGAATAAGGCCATTTTTCAATATATTACTTCGCCAATGGATTGAATATGTTTGTTCCCTAGTCTGCTCCGATTTGCATATTCGATAGTTTGACATGGTATGAACGATATGACCTTAACGCCAAAAGTACTTGCCAAGCAGAAAAAATTAATGTTTGCACACTTCACTAGAAGAACCAAATTTCACCCTTTCTTTTTATTTCGAAGAATGTATTTAAGTGCAACATTGGCCAAATCAGGGAACTTAATGCAAGGAAAGTCTCTGGATTTCCACGCTGGATATTAATATTCCATTCCAACCTTGGCCTTTACTACCGAGTCCTGTTTTCCATTCTCCACAATCAAACAACAAGAGGACTGGACACTTCATGATCTGCCATACTAACCAGTTTCTCCATCAGGTAATTTCTTTTCGATATATTTTTTTCTATTTTTTTGGTCTGTACCACGTAACATGCCATGAAGAGGTACTACGCTCCGGTCGCCTGATTTTGCTCTTTAAAGAGGACTCATGAAAGGGAAGGTGTCCCTGTAGATTCCAACTCCAACTCTCGAACAACTCTAGAAGATAAAATTTCTAGTGCTCGCCCGAGTTTTGAGATCAGAACACGAGTCGAATACTGAGCTGATCTTGCCTCCATTAAATTCTTGGTGGAAAATGACAGTTCAAATGCCTAAAATGAATTTCCTAAAGTTAAAGATAGGGTGACATCAGCAGCAGAAAACACTTTCGAAAATGTTGGCTTCGTTGAAATATTGAGTTTTTATTCTAAAGCAGGCTCCACACAGTTTCAGTTATACCTGAACAGTCCGCCGGAAAGCCGGTCGCCTTAACGTTTATATATTCTGGCCGCCTGAATAGTCTTAATTGACAGACCGGCCGGAATATATATGCGTTCAGGCGGACTGTTCAGGTCTAACTGACAGGACTGCCTGACCGTGTGTAGCCTGCTTAAGATTTCCAAATCACAAGAGATAGAAATAAAATATTCAAACACGCTGGAGAGATGCAGCTTCTACGAGTCGCACTTTTTAAAGATATGAAAGTAAATTTAGACAACATCCCTGCCTAATTGGCAAAAGTTGGCGTATAAAATACACAACCGTCTACTAGATACCCTAGAAGGCCACAGAAAAGTATGAAGTTCGACTCATAGGAACTGTGTCATCTTAGTGCGTTTCCGTTCTGATCCCTAGTGCAATTAGTAAAGGAATAGAAGCAGTTATTGGTAGGTTTTGACGCACAGCGAACTTTTAGTGTGTATTTTGGTTCAAGTAGGCTGAGCACCAAAAAGGTATTCAATGGCAAGATGGAAGCCAGTATTTAGAATTTCTGCCATTCATTCCTCCATGTGGGCCATTCGTGTTGTGCTGTATCTCACGGTGGTGGCCCACATAATTCCCACCTTATGGCCCACACAAATTAGGACAAAGATCGCTTCAATAACTGCAATAAGCAACTTTAATTAATTTTCTCTTGTTCCCTATAATTGCTCTTTCCATTGACTCTTAAACAAAGAGGTATGAATCCATTACACAGAAGGTTAGAACGTTGTATTTAGAAAGTGGATTTCTTTGAGGCGGACTTGAAGATATTTTTCATAATTTCTTTATATTTCAGAACTTTTTAGCGCGTTTTCTTCCGTCATTCATAGGGGGGAAACCCGCCGATCCAATGACACGATCGGAAACTACCAATCAATTTTTTTTTTGTACTTCTTTCGCTCATATGTAGCTTCAAGAAAACGTTAAAATTGATTCGGGTTTTGATAAAATAGCAAGATGTATGACAGAAAGGGTAAAAAATAGCCATTTGCAATGACCATTTTTCAGCATATTTCACGAAGAAAATGTGGATTATATAATGAATCAACACGCCAAATTTCGTTAAAATCGCTTTGATAGTTTTTGCGGAATAATTATACAATTGAGATATCAGCGAATAACGTTACTCATTTTTCAATTTCTTTCAAACCCCAAAAGAAATTTCAAAACTCAAGCTTTTTTTTTTTTTTTTTTTTTTTTTTTTTCCTAAGGCAATTTCAACCACACGGGTTGCCTTCTGAACTTTAAAGCCTTATATTATATATATATATATATATATATATATATATATATATATATATATATATAAATCTGAAATTGTTGCCTAAAGTAAATACAAAATGTATTAGAGGAAAAAATAATAATGAGAAAAAAAAAAGTTGTTGAAAGCAAAATACACTAATATTGAAACTAATGATCTGAAATGTTTTATATTTTAATATTTGAATAATTAATTTTTTTTTAAATAATTGGTTATTATATTTTATTAAATAGCTCAGTGGCTCTCAAAAAACTCAACGCTCTCTGGCTTGATTCATGGTCGTCTCCAAGTATATCACAGAGAGGACCATGAATGTCCATTTGGTTCCGAGAGGGTTCGTAGGCTCTGCATTCAGTAAAAATGTAACACAAGCTTTCAAAAGCACGATAAAGATTGAAATTCGATCAATTTTGTCGGCTTCAGGATTAAATTTTTAACCTAATTGAAATTGGTAGTTCAAATTTGAATACATGTATATATATATATATATTTCTGGAGAATACCTGACGCAGCCCGAGGCTAATGGTTACATAATCATAAGTAGTACCTTTCACTTCTTCTTGTAATAATTACAGAACTTCATAAAAAAGAAAAAAAAAAAATCCAATTTATTTTTTAGTGCCATTTTCTCTAATTATTATTTTTTAATTTTATTTATCCATTTACTTCATTTCTGGTTGTATTCTATCCACGTCGAACATAAGAAATACATTCAACTAATTCAATTTTATATAATCACTCGGGTTATATTTTGGCGTGGCATCTCAAAATGCAGCGCCAAGATCAGCTCACAGCGGAGGAATTGTATGCTATTCGCCAAAGCAGTCGAACATCGTCAATAAATAATAATAATAATAATAAAACTTATTCCTAATAATATCAGCCAAAGTGATATATACAGTAAAACCTCGTTTACCCGGAACATCTGGGAAAAAGGCTGATCAGAGTTAACGAAAATCCGGGTTATCCGGAGAATGACGAACAAACGAAAAAAACATAAATTCCTCCTGAACTTAAGTAATTCTTTATTAAACCTAATCAAAGACTTCACAAATCCAAAAATTATCCACTTCAACCAAATAATGCTTATACAAATCTTTTGGATTTCAAAAATTATTCATTTTGACCTAATAATGACTTCAGAATTCCAAACTTTGTCTTTACAATTTTATATTAAATCTCATAGCTGCAGAACGGACAGACATAGATAACGGACCATTTCCACATGAAGACATGAACAGATCTATGAAGACATTTATTTTGGAAAACTGGGAACACTCTTGGACGATACTTACGGACAACAAATTACGGACTATAAAACCTACTGTCAAAGACTGGCCATCCAGTTATCGAGCCAATAGAAGGGAGGAGGTTGTATTGGCTCGACTTAGGATTGGCCATACAAGACTTACTCACAAATACTTAATGACAAGACAAGAGAGTCCATCGTGTGAAATTTGTAATTCAGACTTAACAATAAAACACATTCTAACAGACTGCATTAGACGACAAGACTTAACCATCCCTTACAACATGTGTGAACTTCTCGCTGAAGGTAGCCAGTACATAGACAGTATCTTAACATATCTACGAAATACAGGATTATACGATCTCATATGAAGACCTAGAAGATTCGTTGATGCAATCACATTTTTATCCCATGAAAAAGTGCATTACTTTTATGACTTAAAGTTAAAGCTCTAATCATTTTTAAGCCTTTAATATATTTTATTTAAATCCATAAATCCTGGATTCATAATAATATATAAATTTATAATCAATTCCTGATCTCTTAGAAGACTTAACTCAGTGTGTTTATCGTACAAAATACGAAACACAATAAATAAATAAATATTAAATCTAATAATTTTAACAAAATTTTTCGAAATAAGAAATCATTTGAATAATAATCTCAAGAACTGCAAACAACACATTTAAAATCCTAACAAATTCTTCTCAACTTCAAGAATTATTCATTTGAAACTACTAATCCCTCCTGAAAAAACTTTGGAGTGTATTAAATATTTACCGAAATTAAAAACGTATTCTACCAAGAATGATTCATCAAAAAAAAATAATAAATAAGAGTTAGCGTGAAGTGATTCTGAGTAAGAGAGCAGCGAGGTATTTGGTAACAATTACCCAGAGAGTAGCTCTATGACTAAAGGTGAGAGTGAGTCAGTGAACGATGACGTCACCCTGTTTCACAAGAGCGACCCCTGCTGCAGTCATCCTATCTCTCGGGGAATTTCACTTAGCAACCACTGCCTCTGCAATAGTTCCATAATCGATCATTCAGCTTTTTCATAGGCCACCATATTCCTTTTAGCGCGGTTCCTCCCTCCCCCATAGGGAGGAACCCCGCTTATAAGGTTGATGCAATGAAACAATCCGGAAGTGCCGACTAGAAAATTTCGCGTTTCAGAACCCCTAGAGACCGAAAATAACGGTGGTTCAAATTTGTATAAAATTAATAATATTAATATCTCGAAAAAGGTTGAGAATCTTGGTAAACGGAAGAATACCATTAGAAAGCTTACTAAATGCTCTACAAAAAAGGTTCTAATGAAAGTTTTGATTAGACGATGTCAATCGGAGAAATAAGTGCTTAAAACTTTAAAGTAATTGATTTCGCTTATTCGAACTGTTCTTTTTGTCTGTTTTTATTCCTTGTTTTTTTAACTGCTTACAGTTGGATAATGTATTTGATAATAAATCAGGTTAAGAAAAATAAGAAAAACAATTTAATCTTAGAGATATGGATTTCCAAGATATAGCTTTTCAAATGCCTAGCGGGGTCCTTCCTAGGGCGGGGACCCATCCAGGTAAGATCGTAAATAAGACCTTTCTTGAAAGTAAAGATGGAACTGTCAACTTTGGTCCTCCTCTGCCTCCGGCACTTTCATTGCTGACGAAGGCTACCAATGAGTAGCCAAAACGTCCTAAATATAGATTTTTTAACAAAAATCGTATTGAGGTTTCTTTAGCCGAATCCCAACCATTCCATCTTTACTTATCACCTCGACGGCTAACTATATAATCTTCATGCTTTCTAGAAATGTGGACCCAAAATAATAACAGCTTCTATTTTAATCATTTTAAATGAGTCTAGACATAAGAACGGAACCGCGCTAAGATGATGCAGTTCCTGCGAGTCGGACTTTTGAAATACCGTTTGTATTTAAAAAAATATTTCCCATTTATTCTAATCCAAAATATCATTACTAATTATTTTACTTTATTTTTTCTTATTTATTTTATTATTCATTTTAGATGCGTTTGTGTTAATTTTTAACTTTGTTACTGACCCTGGGTTTATAATTTATTTCTTATTATCTTTTATGAATTATGTTAATTCATCATGTTAATTATGGGCAGATCACCATCGCTGTGGAGCTCCTCAAGCTAATAAATAAATAAAAAATATTTCTATCTAATAAATGTGGAAGTTTTACAATACTTCCCATAATCCGACTAACTTAAAACTTATCCGACTCAAAAAATCAGAAGGTTGAAATCTAATATTGGTAATTCTGTAATCAAATTACAAGAAGAAAAAAATCGAAACGCTTAAGTACGTTTCCGAGTAATTATGCTTGCAGGCACTATTTTTAAAGGTCATCTAACGTAGGAAAATGAATAAAACCACTTTCAATCTGATATCTGTAACCCTTTTTGAGAAAAATGGATAAAAATAGTTTTTAAACTAATTTTCAGTTTGGGTATTTAGAATGGTTGGATTGAAATATTTTCAGCATGTTTTAAATTCGTCTAAACTTAAATTTTTAAATTTTAGTTACATTTGGAGTTAAAGAAATATTCGAAAACAAATATTTTAGTTGAAGGTGAGGGTGGGAAAGCATCAATAGATTCTTGAAATAACTAGCAGGAGTTGCTCCCCAAAATTGTTTAAAAGATTAAGTCATAATTGCGACGTTTCGAGCCTGTTTAGATCCATCTTCAGTGTAAAATAAAAACCAAGAATACTACTTCATGGCACTATAACAATATAAATACAATAAATAAGTTATCTTAAATTAAGTCATGTTAAGGTCTATTAGGGGGCGAGGTTAGCTCAGTGGTAGAGCACTGGAAAAATATGCTTCAAATCCCTAGCAAGCACTTAAGATTTTTATCTTCTGGTGTCTTCGTTTATGGGTTGGGTTCGGCCTCACTGGCCGTCCCTAGGCCAACCAAACCTTTAAATAATTTATTAATGGGTACTTTGGTGCTAATGAATCTAGCAGTCGAAGCAGCAAGGCGAAAATCGGCGGTCGGAGCATAGTAATGACCACACTATCTCCCTATGGCCATGAATCAGATACCTCTATAGTATCTGCCCCTCAGGCCCCTCGTGATATTTTTTATTTTGTAGTATTTTTTATTAAGGTCTATTATAATTATGATAATTTCAGGTTAAAGTCCATAATTATGAAGTTTGAGAGTTAAATGGGATATGAACAAAAATTGGCTAAGATGGCGCAGTTACTACGAATCGGACTTTTATTTTTCCTGATAGGTCAAGCCGAGGTGGGTAAATTACTAATGGCAAACCAATAAATTTCCTTTATTAAGAAAGAAAGAGATTTTTACTAATTATATTCCAAGCCATTTGGCCAACTTCTTCCCCGCCTTTCAACCCGACAATCGACCAGACCTATTTGCGGCTTTTATTCAGAAAAGCGAGAAAGAACCTTAAGAGGTCCCATTAACATTTCCAAAATTACCGTTCGTTCTTCTTCTCCAGAAAAGGCATAATAGCTTCCACAAACTCTGCTATTAACCCGCAAAAGGAATTGCTTTGAATTTTAAATAATCTCAAAGGAGGGCTTTATTATCGAGAAATAGGAGGAACCATGATATAAACAGACAGATGGCCAATAAAAAAATGTTTATAGAACATTTTCTTAACTTTAATTTGAAACTTAGATCAAATAGCTTTGATTTTTCAACCCTCCACCAAAACAATCATATATTTTTGTCGCAACCATAATCTTCTTACTTCCAACACGCTGTTGTATTAAATCAGCGCTGTTTGAAAGGTTATTACGGCATAAAATGACTACTAAATTGTTAACTCATTTTTGAAAAAATAAAATAAAATTCTAGCAGAGGTGGCCGTGAGTGTTAAGGCGTGAGCACTTAACACTCCGAGTCTAAGGTCGTGAGTTCGATTCCCACTAGGGGTGGTGGCATTTCTTTGGACAAATAAAATGCATCACTATCCTGGCTAGAAAAGCGTGGGGACCCATAGATAACAAGTCCTAAAATACTGAATTTATTATAAACGGATTTCTTAAAACATGTTTGACTTGCAGAAACGCCGTCATCTTAGCGTATTTCCGTACAATTGCTGTCCCTGGAGTGATTTAGAAAGGATACAAATGCCAACTAGATGGAAAAATGTAATTTCTATTTGACAGAAAAGCTTCATTGCTGGATACTTTTTCTACATATTTTTAGGGCGTTTTCATCAAGTTCCTGCAATCCGAAAGTGTCGTCTAGAAAATTTCACGCTTCAGAACTCACAGACCACGAAAGTAGTGATACTTCAAATTTGTATGTGTATTCATATACATTATGTGTGCCTGTTCGCTCTCTAGCTGTCTCAAAAATTGACCAACTTTAATGAAATTTGGGACAAAAATACTTTGTATGATTTGAAAAGTAAATTTCGTCAACCAGCAAGAATTCATTCGCCGGACCATAATTTTTTGGGTGAGATTCGCACAAATAAAGTCGTAATGCTTACGTTTTTGCGTTACGAGGCTTCCATGTACGTGTTTTAAAAGTAATTAGACGTGGGGAATATAAGTATTTTTATGACATTTTAAGGCCTTCTTTTCGGATTTTCGGATATATTATTATTTATCACGCAATTGATTGGGGAATCGTAGTAAACGGAAAGTATCTTTTCGAAAGCTTATTAAATGTCCTACAATCTAAATCGATTCTTAAATGGAGGAAATTCTGCTTAGGATACTGTAATTTTCTAGTTGTGGTGTCTAAGATCTTGCTTCGCTTTGAGAAGTCATTTTAAATTTGTTTAAATTTTTTACGAATGATTAAGAAAACATTAATAGTTTCTACTTTAAGCTTTCCAAATGACACTATGGATAGGAACGGAAAAGCGATAAGCTAACTCAGTTCCTGCGATTCGGACTGTTTTTTTAATCAAGAATTCTTGCTGTTGGCGCATTTCAAAAGCATAGTTGTCAACGTGTTGAGATTTTGAGCGGTTACAGGCTGTGTAATGAGTTTGAGCGGCTGCAGTGTGGTTTGATTTAACCAACTGTATAGTGCAGAGGCACAAGCTAGCCTCGTGGATCCAAGGTCAACACCTTAAGCCAATACCCTAACCGGTATTGCAGATCTCTTAACAAATATTGGCGCAAGTCTCCTTTCTTTCTCGCCAATTGTGTCAGGAATCGTCGGTATTTGTGTGTCAGTTTCGATGGTTTTGTATCAACATTCGACTTAGTCAAAACGAGTTTAGTACTTCTCATCAAACCTGAACGCTTGGATCGACGTGTAAAGAGACAAGTATCAGTAAATGAGACAAGTACAAGTGAATAGGAATCGATTCCGTTAACTAAGCGACAAGTAAGCTTCCACACCACCATTCTACTACGCAGGCTCCATCTCGTTTCAAAAGCCCAACGAGTATTTAGTCCTGGACGGACCGCTACTTGTACCTTGCTTGTGAAAGAGTAATTGTCATTAGTGCTTGTCGCCTAAACGCTTGGACCAACGCGTAAAGAACACAGAAAAGTACCATTAAACACGACAAGTACAAGTGACTATGAATGGATTCTATTTACTAAGGTACAAGTAAGCGTCCTCAACACCTTTCAACGTCGCAGTAGTCCCTTGCCATCTCTTTTTAATAGCCGAACAAGTATTTAGTGCTGGACGGACCGAACTGTACACCTGTCATCGAGTAATTGTCATTCGTGCTTGACGCCTAAATGCTTGTAGCTACGTGTAAAGAGACAAGTATAAGTAAACGCGACAAGTAAAAGTGAATAAGAATAGATTTTATTTACTACAAGCGACAAGTATGATTCCATACCACCATTCTACTAAGAAGTCGTCCCGTGCCATCTCGTTTTAATAGCCCAACAAGTGTTTAGTCTTGGACGGACCGCTGCTTGTACAGTAGTGAATACTTGTCACCAAGTCAGTAGAGTGGCAAGATGGGCGTTGTGCTCACTACTGTACGGACCGTACTGAACGCTACTTGCCCGCCAAAGTGTGCTAAGCCAGGCAAATGACGACGGTCCAATGACGCAATCCAAGAGCTGACGACAGATGACATCTTTTCATAACAAATATTGGCGCAAGTCTACTCTCTTCATCCCTTCCATATCAATTGTGCCAGGAATCGTCTCCATTTATCAACATATTCATGCAAACGTTTCGTTCATTTTTTATTATTTTCAAAAAACGGGTGCTTTCAGTTTTACAGTGTTTCCTGTCACCCAACATGGAGTAAGACCCAGTTATGACGACGATCCAATGACGCAATCCAAGAGCTGACGACAACCTCCATCTTTTCATAACAAATAAGGTCACGAAGAAAACGACTGTAGAAATAAATATAGAAATGGTTCCATCCGTTTCCCTACGTTAGAGAACCCATGGGCGTATATAAGGGGGCTGTGTTGCAGCCTCCCCCCCCCGAAATTTTGATTTGATTGGTAAAAATGTGTCATAAACCCCTTAAAAATAAATTAAATAAGATCACTTAGTTCATAAAAAAATGTTTTATTTTGGGCATAATAGCGTTTTAGTTGGCTAAAACTATTCAAAGTTCTAGATTGTTAGTATTCCATACCCTGAAAATGGTCCCAGCCCCCCAAAATTATTTCCTATACAAAGAACCTATATTAAGTGTATCCGGCGGCTCACAAACGAAAAGCCGTAAGCGCAGCGATTTTTCCTTGTGAATTTCGCCCATAAAACAGTGTTCTCATAGGCGGATTCTGCTTGTAAACGAACTTTTTTGGTATTTTTTAGTAAATGATATTTTTGTACAAAATTTCATTAAAATCGGGCCATTTTTGAGCCTGTGAGAGAGTGAAGAGACAAATATATATAATGTTTAATATGGAAGACCAAAACTATTCTGCTTATTTTGAATTTATATTGGGAATTTTAAGCAAATTATTCAGGAATGCAGCGTACGCTCTACCACCTTTCTGAGGAATGATGTGCTTAGTATTGCAGCTCCTGCGTGACGGACCTTTATTCATTACGTTATGGTAAAAGTTAATAATGATTATTATTATTTTCGAACAAACTAAAGAACTTTCCTGCAGCCGAAGGAAGAGCACAGGTGGTTGTTCTTTGAATGATGTCATGAACCAAAGAAGATCCTTTCTCGAAGGGTTTTCAGCACGTTCATTTGATAAGGAGATCTTCACTCTGCACTGTTGAACATCTGCTCAACAATTATCTATTTCTTAGTTCATCATAATCTTTCCCTATTTTTCAGAGTTTCCGGCAGAACTGTCGCTTAAACACGAGTTATTGGATTCGGCCTAAGTTTTGGCGGACCAATTTTCCACATTAGCAGAGTTAAAATATCTTGGGTTATCCAACCGTAAAATTTCCATAAAAAAAAAAAAATGTGTTTCCATATAATAGATACACTAAATATTTCACCTGCGATGGAACGAAGTCCACACTTTATAAATTTCAAGCGCCATTTTCTATGCGAGTGGTTGTCCTATCAAAATTTAGTCCTGAACCATTTTTGATGGAAATATATTGGAGTTTTAAAATGGTCACGTTTCACTTTCCACGATTTACCTAGAGTTTTTGAGACATTTAAGTAAATTATAAGTCCGAAAGTGCTCATGTTTTTTTAATGCTTACTCTTTTCCACACTTAATTAAAATGTATGTATCCTAGTATTTTTAGCACTAGTGTTTTAAAACGTAAGCTGTTCCGTTTATTCGCGCAAATTTCGCCCAAAAAAACATGATCCAGTGGACGGATTCTGTTGGTTAACATACCTGGCCTTTCAAATCACACAAAATACTTTTGTGCAAAATTTCGGTAGAATTGGTCCATTTTTAAGACAGCTAGAGAGCGGACAGACAAATATACACATATAAATTTGAACCACAGTTATTTTAGTGCATGGGCGTATATAGGGGGGGGGGCTGAGGGGGCTGCAGCCCCCCCCGAAATTTTGATTTAATCTGTAAAAATTTCATAAAACCCTTAAAAATAAATTAAATAAGATCATTTAGTTCATAAAACATATTCTATTTTGGGTGTAATAGCGTTTAAGTTGGCTAAAACTCTTCCAAGATCTAAATTGTTAGTATTTCATACACCGGAAATGGTCTCAGCCCCCCCCCCGAAATTTTCCCAGCCCCCTCCGAAATTATTTTCTATATACGCCCATGTTTTAGTGTTCTATGGTTTCTGAAAGTTTCTCGTCGGCACTTACGGATTTCGTCATGAGGCAGGGGCGTTTATAGAAAATAATTTCGGGGGGGAGGGCCACCGGGTGAATTTGGTGGTATGGAATACTAACAACCAAGAACTTGGATTTTTTAGCCAACAAAAACGCTATTACACCCTAAATCAAATTAAATTTTCTTAACTAAGTGATCTTATTTAATTTATTTTTGAGGTTTTAATGACACATTTTTACAGATTAAATCAAAATTTCAGGGGGGGGGGTCGAATGACAAAATGAGGGGTAGAATTTCAAAAACAAAAGGGTACAACCATCCAAATTTTATATTCAATTTGAGCAAGAATATTATTGAAGTGTTTCATCTCTACGGAGGAAACGCGCTAAATGCAAGCCCTCTCCCAAACTCAGCTGTAGAGTATATCCCAGCTGTATTGGCCCCGGAACAAAGCCCGCTGTTGTAGGAGATTAGAGAGGGGGGATGCTGGAAGGTGACGTGTTAAGGGGGAGAGCCACACCCTGCTCTTCTAGAACACAGTCTTGCCGACAGATAGCACCACCTCCCTATCACCACGTGGTTATATCTGCCTACGCTCTCTCCCTCCACTTCGGTGTATACCTCCGCGCAAGTCCCGCCAAATCCGTCAACCGCCAAAACTATTTGATTCGAAATATACAGAAGAAAATTGGTGTTTTCTTATGGAGCTTTTTACAAAGCTCCATACCGTGACTTTTATTTAGAAAGACAATTACTGCTATAACCATATGGTATTCTGTGATTATAACGTTCAATCAAAAACATATGTAATAGCTCTCAGTATTATTTTTAAAATGAATGTATTCGGTTTGTGTTTATACATTAAAAATGATAAAACAATTGCTTTAAAAATATATCAAGAAAAAGAAACTTTTACATCAAGAGAGAACATGCAGAAGGAAGGACAGACAAAACAAGAAGGAATGTGGCACGTCCAGACAGCATTTATATTCTTATTTATGTGAGTGGTTTTGGAGGAAGGGGCATGAAGGATACATGGGCATATATAAGGGGGGGGCTGAGGGGGCTGCAGCCCCTCCCGAAATTTTGAGTTGATCGGTAAAAATTTCATAAAATCCTTAAAAATAAATTAAATAAGATCATTTAGTTCATAAAAAATATTCTATTTTGGGTGTAATAGTGTTTTAGTTGGCTAAAACTATTCCAAGATCTAAATTGTTAGTATTCCATACACCGGAAATGCTCTCAGCCCCCCCAAAATTTTCCCAGCCCCCTCCGAAATTATTTTCTATATATGCCCACAGAAGGATAAGATTTGTTTGAAACAATTATGTCAAATATTAAAGAGTTCTGGGCCCCTGAGCCATAATTGTTTGATGAGGTTATGTTTATTTTATGTTCATTAAATTTGGAGGCACGGTGGCCGTGAGTGTTAAGGCATGAGCACTTCATGCACTCCGTGCCAAAAGTCGTGGGTTCGATTCCCACTATGGGGTGGTGGCTTTTCTTTAGAAAACAGAAAAGGCATCAGCCTTATCCTGTCTAGAAAAGGGTGGTAACCTACAAATAACCCGTCCCAAAATTCTTAGTTAATAATAATGGACGTTAAAAATTTAAATAAATCACTGAAATATAATACATGTGTTTTATTAGTATAGGCTAGTCACTTATAAAAATCACGGTATGGAGCTTTGTAAAAAAGACCCGAAAGTTTTTGTCGTTTATAAAAAATTAATAAATTTTTGCGATGTTATTAATCTCTCTTTAAGTTTAAGAAACCATAGGTGGCACAGTATGTTTTAGAGGCCAATAAGTAGTCAAAAACGCATGAAGACATGCATATTTCTGTCAGGCTGGCCAACAAATGGAAACGCAGCAGATTATTTATTTCAGTTGGAAATAAATCCCGCAAAGTAAATAGAAACCCCAGAATATCAAACAAATATAATAAAATTTAAAAAAATCACAGAACTTCTGGAAGATAGCTTCCAAAATATTATCAATTACTTTCATATCTAAAACATATCAAAATATTTAAGAAAACATAACATAAAATAATAAAAAAAAAAACGGAAATGATTCCATGGATGAATGACATCCTTGAGGTATAAGTTATTTTTCTTCTGATCGTCCTGACTAAACAGAACAGACCTATTTGTGAAAAATGTTACGAAATACTCACAATAAAACATATACTGCCAAATTGCAGACGACGAGAAAATTTAGACATACCAGTGGACCTGACGGAACTTCTGACTGATAACAGCCAATATATTGAAGAAATACTAAAATATCTTAAAAACACTAACCTATACACAAAAATCTATTTTTTTTCTTGCTTAACGTTGGTTAACATTTATTTTTAATGGCTAACGTTTTTATTCTCTGATGTAGTGAATGTGGCGGTTAATTATTAAGCAACTAATCCAAAATGTTCAGTAGTTTATAAGTCACACTTAGATTATTTGTTTTGTTTTGCTTTTTTTATACTTCTTTTTTTTAGGCTAATTATATTTCTAGTTTAAATTTACTCGTACATTTAGACATATTTGCAAGTAAATCATATAAATGTATGGCCCAAAATATTTCTTAATACGTTTTGTTCTTTGAGGCTTAGGGTCGGCTTAATGATTGAATGTATGTGTTAAAATTATGTGGAGCGAGTCGCTTTCGTAGCGGATGCTCAGCAATAAATAAATAGTCATCGTCCTGATGAAGGCTTGAATTACAAGCCAAAACGTCGGCAAAATAAAATAAAGTTTTTCATAAAAATTTTGGTCAACCATCTCCTCTCGATAAAAAACAAAACATGAACCTAGATCAAAAGGCTCTCATACTACCTCTGTATTATTTTTATTTTCATTTCAATATTTTATTTATTTTTAACTTTTATTATACTAATTATTATATTAAGATATTCTAAAAAAATATGGTTAGTAGCAGTATTATTCGTGTAAGAAACTAATTTATGTATACAATATTACATTCAAGATAACACTGAAAACTAAATATGCAATGCCGTTTTAAGAAGCTCTTGAAGCAATTACTTTTTAAGAGATTAAAATTGAGTGGTGGTTAATAATAAAACAAGATTTTGGTAAAAAAAAAAAAAAAAAAAAAAAAAAAAAAAAAAAAACTGTAGGTACTTGAATCTTTCTGATTTCGGTATAATTTTTGGAGTATATTTTTGTACTCGAATAAGGTGGAATTACCACTGCCAATTCGGTAGAATAATTATTTTGGATGATAAACAGGTTTTTATAATAGGAAAACCATGAAAAACATCAACTTACTAAATGTTTCGAGAGATGTATAATTTAAAATGTATTTTTGAGAGATGAGTCGAATAATTTACCAAACAATGTGAAACTGTTAATGTATTCCTCTTTATTGTTCAAATTTGCGCTTATAACGAAGAAATTTAACAGATTCACACGAAATTGTAGGTGGATTTCATTGTTAATGTTCAGTTAATCACTGAACTAGATTAACTCTCTGCAGGAAATAACAACATTACATTTAGGAAAACCCTGAAAACTAAGAATGCAACACCATTCAAAGAAGCTCTTGAAGTAATTATTTTTTAACAGATTAATTTAATGGTGGTTAATAATAAACAAATTAAAAAAAAAACAAACATGTTATATTTTTGAATAATTCATAGGAGTTATACCTAAAAGCTAATGCATTAAATAAATTGAGTAAGCACTCTCTGTTGTAAGCTACCAATTTAAATGCAAAATTAGTCAAAAGAAATTGAGATTAAAATTGATGGTTGTGAATTGAAATAATTCACGATTACTAAACCACAAGAGGATAGAATTAACATTTCCTAATATATGTATATTTTAGGGAAAATCAATAAAAACTCACTGGTAATATCAGGAAGGGAATTACAAACTGTAAAAATGCATTGCGGACATTTTTGCAGAACCAATCTGTTTATTGATCTACTTTTGTTATGAACACATTGTATGTTGATTCAGCCATTTAAAGGTTACAAATTTTGTGACTTTGTTTAGTGATTTATAAGTCATTCTACTATTAATGGTAAACATGTCATCATAAAAATAATATAAAAAAAACTCTATTCCTTTAAATAAACATACAATTTAAATTATGTGTCATATACATTATATGATAAGATTGTGACCCTATTTATAACTTAAAAGGGAATATCCCCAAATGTCCGGAGTCGATTTTCATGGAATTTTGAATACGTATTAAACTCATGAAAATAATCGATTTGTATTTTTTTATATCAGCCCAATCGCACGCTTAAGGTCTGAAACCACCCTTCCAAATAACAGCTCAAATATTCTAACTTTTAAAGTATTTTAGATAGAAAAAAATTGTATAAAGAAAAAATGTATGGTATTTTACATACAAAACAAATATGTAAACAGATTGTTTAAGTAATAATTTATTTATAAAAAAAAAACATTCTTTGCACATTTTTTTTTACTCGATATTAACATTTTTGTTACGAAACAAAAGAATAAGAATACATTGCTGAAGCAAACGATGTATGACATTTACATATTGTACATTGTATATCTACAAGCAGAGTAAATTAGGGGGTTTCTACAAGAAATACAGTTTTTTCTTAACAAACTTTAGAATGGCATATGTCTGAAACAAAAAAAGATAGAAACGGAAGGTTGGCAGGGTATACATTTTTAGTCTAGTTTTACCTCCTAGAGTATTGTCATCTACTTGCGATACACTCTGTATAGACAATACTAGGAAAATTTACATAGTTCTCATTTCATGAAAAGACAATGACTTCTTTTGGAAATTGTTATTTCTTTTAGTACAATTGATTCTAAACAGCTGATCTGCAGCAGCCATGATTAATCCTATCAGTCTTGAGCAGAAGATTCTCTAGGGTTAAAGCTTTAAATTCCAATTTGTAATGAATAGGAAGAGGTGTCATGTTGACTTGAAACACATCTTCCGGCGGGCCTAGGCCCATATATTAATCAAGGGCCACCAATACATATTGATATACCCTCTCCCCTTCCCACACAGAAATCATAATTCCTCACTGGTTACTCTTACTGGTTGAAATATCTAATAAATGTAAACTAATATGCATATATTGTTTTACAAAAAATTTAATATGTTCACAAAATCCCCGTGAGACTATGGGCCCCTGAGCAATATTCCACCGTACCTCCCCTCCTAGCGGAGCCCCTGGTCATTCGATTTTGGACATTGTTATATTATTTTCATCTTGAGTTTTAAACGAAATGAGAATAAAAGCTGTTTGCAGAGAAGTTTCTATTTCATTTTCATCAATCCTCAACAGTACAACAAAACTGGCAAAATTCTAATTGGCTGATTTTATTACCAACACATTTGATTAGCTCTTTATAATTTTGAGGGATCATTGTGAGAATTGGTTTAAAAGGTACATCTCTGTTTATGACATGGCTCTAGGTTTAATTGAACCATAAAACACTTAAAACAAATATTTTGTATTGTTATTGCAGAAATACTTCAAAACCAAAACATTATGTATTTGGCGGGCGTACAGGAATACAAAGAGGATTGTGTCACTGTCTTTCCCGTCAGACACGGCCTATGCCCTTCTAATCTTTAAATTCAAAAATTTTATTACGACTCGTAATAAAATATACTATTCTTGGACTGCACTTGTTTTGTCGTTAATGTACATTAAAAATATAGATCCCATTCCAACAAATATAGGCTATGCCGGCCTATATTTCTAAAACCCATTCTTTTTTCAAGCTCATAACCTATATGTTTTTTTGCAATTAGCGAGGCCCGACCCAGGACAACATTACCCAACAATCCCCCTCATGCGGCGGTCCTGGTAGAATAAATGAATATTGTGGAATAGTGTGTTTTGACCATTCTTCATTGAACTATTCAAAGAGATAAACGGAGTCACCATCTTATAATATAATTTAAAGTATTTTAGTAATTTATGTGTGTGGCTGATTCACCAAACAATCGCACTGTAGCACAATGTGGTGCTGCAAAGGCAGCAAGGTCAGAAACAGACAGGTTAAAAATGTAGCTAGATTGACTTCAGTGTTGTAAAGTAGACTTGCCAGTGTTGCCCCTGGGGTTAAAACCAGTAAAATTAAATAGTGAGGGGGGCATCACTACAGCATATTTCAATAAATAGAGCTTCTTTAAATTATCTAAAGCATTAAAAGTAGAAAGACTTTAAAATCAATATTCTTATTTATTTATTTTGTGTTTTGTATCTTGAACGAAAAACCCACTGAGTTAAGAAACCAGGAATTTGTTTAATGAGTATATTTCATTATATGTCCAGGATTTATTCATTAAAAATTTAACTTATTAAAAGCTTAACAATTAGCATGGGCGTATATAAGGGGGGGACTGAGGGGGCTGCAGCCCCCCTCCCAAAATGTTGATTTGATCAGTAAAAATTTCATAAAACCCTTAAAAATAAATTAAATAAAATCATTTAGTTCATAAAACATATTCTATTTTGGGTGTAATAGCATTTAAGTTGGCTAAAACTCTTCCAAGATCTAAATAGTTAGTATTCCATACACCGGAAATGGACTCAGCCCCCCCCCCCGAAATTTTCCCAGCCCCCTCCGAAATTATTTTCTATATACGCCCATTACAATTAGTAAAGGGAAGGTTTAACTTTTAGTCATAAGGAGCATGCACTTATTCATGGGATAAAAATGTAGATCCATTGACTAGTCTTCTAGGCCTTCACTTAAAATCATATAATCTTGTATTTTGAAGATATGTTAAGATGCTGTCTACGTTTAGGTTACCTTCAGCGAGAAGTTCATACATGTTGTAAGAGATGTTCAAGTCATTCCGTCTTATGCAGTCTGTTAGAATATGTTTTATTGTCAATTCAGTGTTAAATAATTCACACGATGGTTTTTCTTGTCATGACATTAAGTACTGGAGAGTAAGTCTTGAAGAGACAATCCTAAGTCGAGCCAATACCACCTCATCCATTGTATGAAGAAATCGATAAACATATCACACATTATGTAAACAATTAAATGGGTAAATAATTGTGAAATGTGTTCATAATAAAAGTGGAAAAATAAACTGATTGGTTCAGCAATGCTTTTATTTTATTAATTACCTCACTAATAAATAAATAAATATTGGTAGATAGTGTGTTTTAAATATATACTATAAATACGTATTCGATAATGATGACGGCACAAAGCTAAAAACAAAAAAGAAATTTTTAAATTGATAATTTACCTCTCCTGATGAGAAGGGACGTAACCCTTCTGAGTGCGTCTCTCGGAGACCTGTAGAACTTGGGTGTGATGTTTGGTGGTAGTGTTTGAGGTTTGTGGTCCCAAAGTGGCGGGAGACGATCTAGGTGTTCGACAGAAGCTGGTCTCGGCTGACGATGCCTGGGGTACCAACCTCGTCCTGGTCCCCCAGCTAACCTGAGCAATTCAGCGCCTGCCATTGCTTCACTCAGGCTCATCCCTGCACCTCCTATCAAATCACCAACTCATTTTTCTTAATGCTAGTATAAGATAATGAATACAGTTATCAACCAATTATTTCAGCAAGATTTTAAATAATTGTTAGAAATTAATTTTATGAGAAAGGAAGTTCATAGCACACAGGGAACTGTAAAGGGGCCAACTGTGAAAGAACAAAACTGATCATAAGAAGAATATAGAGTAACGGAATTTCTTTTATTGAACGGAAATCATTGATCTTGTAAAGGTACATATTGAGATTGCAAAGGTAGATAGAAAAATAAAGTATTAACACGTTCAATGTGGCGAGTGCCGTATGGTGCTCATCAAGTCCTTATGGCTGCCCTGAGAGAACCGTCTGGTGCTCTGCTCACCCCTTTCCAGATACAGTAAGCACTGTATGGAGCTCAAGCCTATTCAGTTTCTCATTGCCCATCTAACTAGTAACTACCAGCTTGGAGTTCTCTCTCGTCCTTAAAGTGTTCTAAAAAGGATTGGGAAGACAAAGCCATTTGCTGCCTTGATTTCAGAGCAACCGTATATCTTGTTCCAATGACTGCTACAATGTTATCAACTTTAAAACAAATGATTAATTGTAAAAAAAAAAAAAAAAAAAAAAATCAATCAGATGAGAAGTGAATTAAAATCAATCGCAACGGTAGCCCAAAGTGAGCCAAGATGGCAGCAGCAAACTCCCTTATTTCTCCTTTACATCAATTTATCAATCCTCTGCCCAAAATTTATAAATACTTTAAAATATATTTTACCTTAAAAACAGCAAACATCTGTAATCTAGGCTTTTTCATCTTGGCATTAATCTCAAATCAGCTATTAACCTTAAATTTATTTTATTATAATGCATTAATCTTAATTTATCACAGTTATTACATCAATTCCATTATAAAAAAAAAAATTATATTTATTTTTTTAATAATGGAATTGATGAAATAACTGTGATAAATTAAGATTAATGCATTATTTAAAAATAATTATTATTTTTATTTTATTAAGCACCGGGGATTTGGGGGTATGGAATAGTTAGCCAACCTAGAACTTGGAATAGTTAGCCAACTAAAACACTATTACACCACAACAAAATTATGTTTTCTGAATCATGTGATCCTATTAAATTTATTTTTGAAGTTTTTAAGGCGCATTTTTACCGATTAAATCAAAATTTCGGGGGGGGGGGGGGGCTGAAGCCCCTCAAATACACCCATATAGTAACCTCTATTATGCAAACAAAGACTTCTCAAATTCCTTAATTTAGAATGAACTCTAAAAATACATATATCCAACAGGATAATGATCATCTAACCTATTTTTACTCTAACAATATCTCTATTAAAAGGTACAAGTAAGATATTTCTTGTCTACAATGTTGAATTTTGTTTCTAATTCTCAACATTTTTAGGTATTATTGCCCAACACTATTTCAATAAACAGCTACTGGAACTTCTTAAATGATGTACTTTCTCCTTTATTTTAATTTGCTGAAAGAATTAGAACCATTGCACAATGCAGTTAGTGATATTTTATAAAAATATTTGTATAAATAAAGTTTGGGTAATACTGAAGGAGAGTGTCCTCAGCACCGATTTTCTTCAAAATTTGCACTATAACGTATTTTGATGCACTAAACACGAATCCGTTGAAAAAAAAAGTTGCTCGCAACTAGGAAAGAACATAGTGTAGATGGAGATAGTTAGCCGCTGAAGAGATACGAAGACAGGTATAGTTGGAATTCGGCTAGGAGAAAAAACGTCAGACTTTCAAAAAGAAATCTGTATTTTGGACGTTTCGACTGCAACAATGGCAGCCTTCTTCAGCACTAGAGAATGCCTAGGGGGGAGGGAGGAAGACCTCGAGGACAACTTAGGTAACTTTGATATACTTCTACCATGGTTACCTAAGTTGTCCTCGAGGTCTTCCTCCCTCCCCCCTAGGCATTCTCTAGTGCTGAAGAAGGCTGCCATTGTTGCAGTCGAAACGTCCAAAATACAGATTTCTTTTTGAAAGTCTGACGTTTTTTCTCCTAGCCGAATCCCAACTATACCTGTCTTTGTAACTAGGAAAGAAGTTATTAAGCACTAAAGTTCACTGTTATGGAGGTTATAAAAGACTGGGTAAACAGCTTATATGTAAACACGCGCCTGCGCAATAGTCCTTAATGACGAAGTGTAATTGAAATTTAGACTCACCTGTGGTAGCTGACTTGGTCGTAAACTGTCGCTTTTGGGCATACGTGCTATGCGTTTCCGCTCGCTCAAGAAAACATCAAAACCCCTAGTCAATCCAACTCGCAGAAATGAAAAGAATTCTATGCCTAAAAGTCGTCCAAGGCAGTCTTCCCTAACCTTCATAACAGTGAACTTTTTTTTTTAAATAACTTCTTTCCTAGTTGCGAGCAACTTTTTTTTTCAACGGATTCGTGTTTAGTGCATCAAAATACGTTATAGTGCAAACTTTGAAGAAAATCGGTGCTGAGGACACTCTCCTTCAGTTTTACCAAAGTTTGATATAATCTTGTCATCCCTAACCATTTTGTGAGCAATGATGACGATCAATGTCGATTTTGAATTTTTTGTCTGTGTGTTTGTTGTATGTTATTTGATTGATGGACCATCCCTTTGATCGTGTCTAAACGATAGTTAACCAATTCCTTGAAATGGAAGGCTACTTGTGTCTTATATGTTTATTTAAAATTACTTATTCCTGATAAATGTAGACTCCACGATACTGGAACTGTTCTCCCACACCTCTACAACCCTGAAGAAGGCTAACAAGTCGAGCCAAAACGATGGCAGAAATAAAACTCATTTTAATTATAAAGTATAGTTTTATTCCACATATGACAGAACCCCATTGTTTACATTTTCCCCTTCTCTGAGTGTTTTAACGTGGGAAATACAAGGCCAGTTCTGCAGAATAAATACCTCTTCCATTCCTGATGCTCAATCAAGAAGTTCCCTGTTTTCCCCAGGATGTCTACTTTTAAATAAAGAAACCATATTTAATTTTTGACGATTCAATTTTTTATTTAATATGAACCTTGATTGCCAGAATGCGTATCTAAGGGGGTAGGGAGCAGTTTTATTGTCAAAAGGTGGATAAGGTATTTATAAATAAGACTATCAGAAAGTATGGTGGTGTCATTTTCTGTTTTTACAACATAATTTGAGCTATTTTTAAAACTCCCTAATTGTTTATAGATCTTAATTTTAACAAGGTTTCTTATCCAAAATGTTTGTTCCAGTTCTAAATTTTATATCTTGTTTGAAATTTCATTTATTACATTAATGTGGTTGTTTTTGGATGGCTGGGATTTAAGGAGAAAAAACATCAAAGGTTATCATCGTCCTCACAGTTGTTTTTAATTAAAAACTCATGATTGAATATGTTATTTTGTTCGTTTACGGTTCCAAATGTTTGGGAAATATATCTTTCTTTAGATTCACTAAAGAAACAGTTGTATAAGTATCTAGTATAAAAAAAAAAAAAGAACTATATGCCCTAAACATATAAATGGAGTCATAAACAAACTAGATAAATGTTCAGTAACGAGGATGTAATTAAAAGCAACCACATTAATGTAATAAATGAACTTTCAAACAAGATATAAAATTTAGAACTGGAACAAACATTTTGGATAAGAAACCTTGCTGGGGTCTCCCGTGGTCACCAAACAATCGCACTGTAGCACAATGTGGTGCTGCAAAGGCAGCAAGGTGAGAAACAGACATTTTAAAAAATGTACCTAGTTGACTTCAGTGTTGTAAAGCAGCCTTGCCAGTGTTGCCCCTGGGGTTAAAACCAATAAAATTAAACAGTGAGGGGGCATCACTACATCATATTCTTTAAATTATCTAAAGTATTAAAAGTAGAATGACTTAGAAATTAATATTTTGTGTTATTTATTTTTTGTTTTGTATCTTGGATGATAAACACACTGAGCTAAGTCTTCTAAGAAACCAGGAATTTGTTTAATGAGTATATTTCATTATATGCCCAGTATTGATTCATTAAAATTTAATTTATTAAAATTGAATGTTGGAATTAACTTCAGGAACAGGTTAGAATCTTAAACCATCAGTGTTAAGGCGTGAGCACTTAACACACTCCATGCCGAGGGTCGTGGGTTTGATCTCCACTATGGGGTGGTGGCTTTTCTTTTTTTA
Organism: Gonocerus acuteangulatus; assembly: GCA_946811695.1. Lineage (NCBI taxonomy): Eukaryota > Metazoa > Arthropoda > Insecta > Hemiptera > Coreidae > Gonocerus > Gonocerus acuteangulatus. Next base: position 65,290,925 of record OX328130.1, read on the forward strand.
AAATAATAAAAGGCATCAGCCTTATACTGGCTAGGAAAGGGTGGTAAACTATAGATAATTCGTCCTAAAATTCGTTGTTAATAATCATAGATGTTAAAATTTAAATACATAAATTCATTCGGCGCTAATGGCCAAGATGTAGATGCGCCGTTAAAAAAAAAAAATAAATAAAAAAATAATAAATAAATAAATTCATTAAAAGCATAAATAAGGAGGCCCCGTAGCCGTGAGCGTTAAGGCGTGAGCACTTAACACTCCGTTCGAAAGGGTCATGGGTTCGATTCCCACTAGGGGTGGTGGCTTCTTTCCAAAAAAGAAAAGGCATCAGCCCTATCCTGGCTAGAAAAGGGCGGTAACCTATAAATAACCCGTCCTATCCCTAACCTAATGAGGATGTAATGTTCAATAATGAGGAGTTAATTAAAAGCAACCACATTAATGTAATAAATGAAATTTCAAAAAATACATTAAATATATAACTGGAGAGAACATTTTGTAAAAGAAATCCTGCTAATATTAAGATACATAAAAAATTAGGGAGTACCAAAAATAGCCCAAATTATGATCTAATAATAGAAAATTATATTCTCATATTTTGTCATGGTCTTATTAAAAATATCTTGCTATTATGAAAACATCAGTTGAATAAAAACTAATATAAATAAATTTTTTTTTAGAGCAACAAGGGCCAATTTTTTATATCCAGCTTTTTAGCACTTTCCTCCAAAGGAAAGTAGCTATTGAGGTTGCACTCATGACGGAATTTTTGAAAAATTTCTTCAAATCTTTATCGATCCTACCTAGTAGACACCGAAAATGACCCCCGTTAAAATTTATATATATGCGCCTGTTAACACGTTTTTGTTTTTTCATCACGAAACTTGGTATATAGCATTCAATTAGCAAACGATTGAACGAGTTCGTTAAACACCAAAATCGGTCCACCGGAAGGGGACCCCAAAACACTAATTTGACCATACCATCCGTAATATTTGTTATATTTCATCGAAACTTGGTATTCGTAGTGGTAATCTAGAGAAAAAAGTGAGATGTAAAAATAAACTAAATCGGTTCATTAGAAGGGGGGGGGGGGGTTTACTTTGGACCCACAATACCAATTCGCCACTACCAGCCTTGATTTTTGTTATATTTCGACGAAACTCGGTATTCGCAGTGGTAATCTACAGGTAAAAATGTGTTGTAAAAATAAACTAAATCGGTTCATTAGGAGGGGGGGGGGGTTTACTCCGGACCCAAATTACTTATATACTCATACAGGCCATAATTTCTGCTGTATTGGGACGAAACGTCGTGGGTAACTCATGGGAAAGAAGTGTTGTAAAAATTAGCTAAATCGGTCAATCGGAAAGGGGGGTTTACTTTGTAATATATTTCAATAGAATTAGCTTGCCAGACGTAGGTTCGCAAGGCCGCCGCAAGGAGCGCTTTCTACCACTAGAGGGACTGTATCCTGTTCCTGCGTCCGATCAAAAGACGAAAATATGAAGATTTTTGTATTTATTAAGTAGTGTAGTAGGTACCATGTGTAAACATAACTCTGCAAATTAATTACAAACTTAATTATTGATCAGTTACTCATTACAAAATTAAAAGAGAACTATTCATGTTTTTATTTTATTTATGTAGGATATTTTAAGCAAATTGTTCTGGAAACCAGTCTACACAACCCAAATTCTGAGGAAAGTGCTTAGTTATGCAGCTTCTGCGTGACGGACTTTTTATAATGACAGACAAGTTAATTTAAGAATTAATTTTGTATGGCTTGTTTGATTTGTTATTAATGTCAATTACCTCTTAACGTGATTATTTGTGTGATTTGATTTTAATTTTTAATTAAAGAGAAAGCATGAGTGTTTAGATATGTTTAATTTAAATTAATGTCGATTCCCTCTTTTTTTGGAGGCCCAGTTGCTGTGAGTGCTAAGACGCGAGCACTCTTTGGATATGGTAATGGGATCGATTCCCACTAAGTGTAGTGGTTTTTCTTTTGAAAAAATAAAAGGCATTAGCCCTATGACGGTTAGGAAAGGGTGGTTGGTAAGCTGTAGATGATTTGTCCCAATAATCTGAGTTACGCATAAATGCATGTTAAAATTCGAATGAACAAATAAATTGGCAAAATTCTGAAAAATACTGTCAGTTTAAAACAAACCTGCACTGTGCATTGGTAACAATAGTTGTGTTCTTGCATCTAATCATTCTATAAAAATGTAAAAAAAAAAAAAACAACATATTCCAATACAAGAATCACACATTATAAAACTTCAGTATGAATCCTAATAATAATAACCTTAATATAAACAAAATCAACCATTTGAATTCTGAAGCAGTAACATAATAATTTTTCCTCCCATTGTTCTACGGATTGATGGAAATTTTCAGACGAAGTTGCTCTTGATGTAATCTTTATCTGCTCGTTAGGGAATTACTTCTTAATTTTAAATGATACTGCAATAAAAAAAAAAAAAAAAATGCTCAGATAATTCAAACAATTAAAATGATTAGGAAATCTTATGGGGCTTTTGAATGACCACCTTCCACTTACTATAATTTTGCGACCAGTTGTGAGGTATTTAAGAAAGTACACTTTAAGTCCTAAAATTCTCCTATCTGTTGATAAAATTTTTTTTTTGTGTGTGTAATTGTTCTTTTGTTCCCTTGTAATACTCCGAAAAAAAAGTATATATCAGATGAAACTGAGATTTTCTTTTTTTGTTTCGATTATTACAAGGGAATTAAATTGAACAATTGTTCAAATGTTCGGTCTTCATTCAAACTAATATATATACATTTTTTTTTTTTTTTTTTTTTTTTTTTTTTGAGTATTATAAAAGAACCAAATTGATTACAAGGGATCAGAGTTGAATTTTTCAACTAAATTTCTTTGTAATACTCCAAACCACAAAAAAAAAAAAAAAAAAATGTATATATCTTAGTTTGAATGAACGTCAAATATGTGAGCCATTTTCCAACTCAATCTGTTATCTTGGAGTATCCAAAACCAAAATCACAGGATTTTCTTCTTTTCTATGAAATTTTTGGACATCTTTGAAGTAGTTTCATTCAAGTCTCCACGTTAAAATACCCATAAAAGGTGTACCTCAAAGCTAGGATTCCCCCCAAAATTTTATCCAAAAAATCACACAGCGTTTGTTACATTGGATGGATTTTGCTGGTTAAGAAATTTGACTTTTTCCTTCAGACCAAGTATTTTTGTAACAAATTTCATTAAAATCAGAAATTTTTTATAAATTAAATTTTATAATGTTTGTCTGTTTGGTAGTGTGCAAACAGACAAACATTATACAAATTTGGCTAGTTTCCTTGTGACCTATGAAATCTTGAAATTTCTCATCCGTACTCCTTGATTGCATCACCGGGTCAATGTCGTAAACAAATTTTACTCCCTACAGCCTGTAGGCTACAGGGAGAGAGAAAACATTTAGGAAGAGAAATTACGTCATTTATCTTAAAATCTTATCTTAATTTATTTTGTTGGGTGGGAAAATATACTTCATGTTACTGCCTCAGAATACATTCTCAACAATTCTGGAAAAGAAAACTTATACAAATCATTATATTAAATAGGATACATTTTATTTAATTTTAGTATAAAATTTCATTTTCAAACAAACTTAAAGATAGTCAAATCAATGAAAAAGAACATCATAATTAAGCTAGTGGAGTACAAAGATGTATATGCAATGTTACAAAAAATATGATGTGGCAAGTCAAAACTAAAAAAAAAATAAATAAGCTTAAAATAAATATTAATTTATATTAGAAGGTATAGATATTTTCATTTTCCAGTAATCCTATGATGGTATTTTACATAATTTTTATAATGATTTCGATTTGCTCAATATATTTGTTAGAAATTATTATAAGTTCTGTGTGTATAAAGGGTGTGGTAAGTAACTAAGAGATAATATGGTACCTGCGGGTAGAGGACATTGTGGTGGTTTAGAAAAATGGGTTTTATGTTTAGTAAAAGTCCTTTGATTTTTGAGATATTCGACATTTTCATGAATTCCAAAAAAATACACCCTTTGCCACTCTTTTTGGCGTCATCTCGCCAAATCAAGGACATTGTTGCTAACAATTTTAAAAACAAGCTTTACACGGTGTGCTAATGAAGCATTCATCAAGTCTTGCTGTGGTGATTGCTGGCAAGACACTAATTATTAAAGATAGACCAAGCAAATCTCGAGTTTCTGCGATACAAAGTTAGATTCCTTGGTACCAAAATGTGCAGAATTTAGTGGCCTACATAATTTATTTGTAGCTTTTTCCTCTAACAACACGTGTTGATAAGTTACCGAGTTTGGAGTCTGAAAAACGTGGTTTTAACAGGTTTCATAGCTACAGCGTCTAGATCTGGATACTGAATGCTCACTGCTGCCAATATACTTCACTGAAATTTCCCTCGTGTCTGTCAGATACTTTATACACACCAGTGGTTAATATTTTATAACAAAACGAGCAAATCATTTCATTGCGGGCTTGCAAATCCAATAAATAAATATCAGATTCCTAGATATGTATGTATTATTGTCTAATTGGTCTCAGGATGAGTTTGTGTGTAAAACATTACATATATAATATTAAAATAAAGGTAAATGTGAAGACGAGGGTCCTAGGCACCAATTATTTTTATATGTTGCACTATAAAGTATTTTGATGCACTAAACACAAATCCGTTAAAAAAAAAACTCGCTCTCAACTAGGAAAAAAAGTTATGAAGCACTTCAAAGTTATGCGGGTTATGAAAGCTGGCATAAACAATGTATTTGTAAACATGCGCAGGGATGTAAGATTGGCAACCAAAGAACTGTTATTTGAAATGTTTATGAACTATTTATTCACAAATCATAGTAAATTTGGGCGCCCTCACCTGTCGTAACATGTCGCTTATGGGCATACATGCTATGTGTTTCTGCTCGCTCAAGAAGATATCAAATTTGAGGGAGCGGAAACGCATAAGCTTACTCTGTTCTTGATAAATTTAAATAATTTACGGTAAATTTCAATTAGACTTCTTTATTACGGACTTTTCTATACCCGTGCATGCGAATGTTGACAAATATAGTTGTTTACATTAGCTTTCATAACCCGCATAACAGTGAACTTTAGTGCTAAATAACTTCTTTCCTAGTTGAGAGCAAGTTTTATTTTTCTAACGAATTCGTGTTTAGTGCATCAAAATACAATATAGTGCAAAATTTCAAAATAATCGGTGCCTAGGACCCTCATCTTCACGTTTACCAAAATAAATAAATCTTTCCTTATGTCAACTAAAACTGGAATTTGAATCTCTATTAAAATAAGAAAACGGGAACTGGAAAACGAAAATATGCAATATCAGAAGCTTCTAACTGTAGGCATTACACAGAATTTTGTATATAAAAATGGTTACTTGTAAGCTCTTATAAAATAATGGTAACATTGATTAACATAAACAAACATTTTGTAAATATTTAAAACAATACCACTTCAAATACATAAAAGAAATAATAACAAAATATTGTTGAAACATGATTGAAAAAGATTTAACTGGATAATAAAAAAGCAGCTAAACAACCATCAATCCATTAAATAAAATCTCAACTTCTTTTGACCAAAATTATTATTAAAATAGCCTACTTCTTTTAATATTAGAAAAAACGTGCTCAAGTGATGACCTAATAAGCATATATTTTTTTACTATAAGAAGAAAAATCTTAAAATCCATAAATGTAATTCTCCGAAAACGTTTTCAAGATAAAATAAAATAAATTCGAACTTACCATGAAATATAAAGTAGAAAATATGAAGAAACCAAGACTAAAAAACATACTAAATAGCTCACCTAATGAATAGATGTTAGTAGAAATTATACTATGATTTTGCTATAGCTGTATTAGTAAAAAGCATACAAATGAGTAGCGTTAGTTAGATAGAAGCATGTATATCTACCATTTACATTCCCAATTTACTTATAAGTTTTTTTTTTTTTTTTCGCAAACAAATGAATCAATACAGCTTTTTGTTAATAGTTCAAATATTGACATTTTGGAAAAAATTGCCAGAAATAATTTTAGAAAAGAAAATGAGAAAGGAATGTATTTATATCTATTGGTTTATTCTTTTCTAAAAGAAAACACTCAATCATGAAGATTCAGATAGAAGGTTTAGTGAGAAAAAATGTTCCAATAGAAGGAGAAAGATTGAAATTAATTTTGCATGCCAAATCTAAGATTAAAGCAACTATTTATGAAAAATGGCCAAGAGAGTTGAGATTTTAGATAAACAGAAAATGTTATATTTAATTTTTGAACGTTATTAACAATTTATATTATAAGATGGTGATCCTATTTATCACTTCATAATTTCAACTTGGCAGAGTCTCAAAACAAATTTAGAAAACACTTTTCCTCCAAAATCATTTAGTGGGGTCTTCCCGTGGTCTATTGGCTAACACCATGGATTCTCATGTGGGAGATGGAGGGTTCATTGGGGACATGTCAGGGCCCGTTGAGAATATTCCCGGCTGCACCATGGATGTGCACCGGCTTCATCTTAACACGACACAGATTATGTATTGTTTATGACAAGGGAAGGCTTTGAGAGGCCAGACAAAGGAAATAGTGTCTAATATTTATCAATACTTAGCCAAGCTAAGGCTAAAAACGTTTTAAATCTCCTAGTGATAAGGTCATAAAAGAGACAACTTTTACCACCGATTTCTTGCACAAGGAATATAGGCCACACCCTTTTCCCTCCAACTAAACCATCTATTTGAACAGGCTGTAGCTTAAATTGTTTTTAGCCTTACCTTTGGCTAATAATTGATCGATATTAAACAATATCTCCCTTGCCTGACCTCTCAAAGCCTTCCCTGGTCCTGAACGAGACTTAATCAGTTTTTATTGAGTTTAAAGTAGCGTGTTGTTCATTGTAATGTTAATGCAAATGGCGGAACTGTCGAGAATATTTCCCTCAGAATTTCGGGCATGCAGGATTAGAACTATTCCATCTAACTATCAGGAAGAAGGTAATATCCGGTTGAGACTTTAATTTCCTAGTTAAAGTGCTCCTGAAGAGACATCTTATGGACTTGAAACATTTATAGCGTATTTAATAAATAATTATTGAGTAATAGTGAGTTCTGAATTTGTTTTGACCTTTAGCCACGTTGAAATTGCAATTTTTTAGCAATGTACTCCACTAGGTCTAAGAGTTAGTGTGTGAGTATTGCTAGAGTCTGTTCTACTCACCGGAATGCGAGGCGCTCCGATAGGCCGCTGAAGGCATCTGTCTAGGCGTGGTTCTAGAAGACGCCGGTATATCCGGAGCCCTTCGATGAGGAGTCCGAGGTATGTCGCAACCTCTAGCGAAGATAGGCGTCTCAGGCAATGAACACGAAACCTGCATCGTCCCTTCTTCTCGGCTGCTTCCACCTCTTTTCTGCAATGTCCTTCTTCTTGACGGGCCCTGCAGTTCGGTTGGTAATGTCCTTCTCTCAGCTGGAACCTATAATAGCCACTCAATAAAATAACCTTATAATGTGGAGTCTCACGTATACAAATGTTAAGGGGGAACATAAAATGTTTTGTATAAGTGAATATTTCGTATAACTAAATGGTACTTAAATGAATAAATGAAAAAAAAAAAAAAAAAAAAAAAAAAAGAAAAGCTAGTACTATGTTTTCAGGCTATTTTAAAATAAAATAAATTATTCATAAAAAATCACAATTTTACAGTTTGTACATATTTTTTTGCTAGATAACGTTGTACATTACTGTATTTTTAAGTTTCATATCACAAAACCCTTCTCTATTTCTTTCCTCTTACCGATAATAGTCCCAAGGGTTGACAAAGGTAACTTCAACCGTTTAGCTATGTCTATTTTTGTTTTGTTGGGGTTGTCATAAACTTCTTTTAATATGTTTATTTTGCCTTCAAGTGAAAGTTTTGTTCTTGCTTTTTTTACTCATTTTAAAAGATAAAAGGACAATAGAACACGACTACTCGAACGACTACTGTTTAGAGAACTGGAAAACGAGAGTGTGGAGGGGGGATGAATCACTGGTACGTGCCGTGTTATTAGATCGGAAACGAAGGAAATCACACAAGATAGAGAGGGTAGAACACGGCTGGACTACTAGAATCACAAGGAAGAACTGAGATGAGTGAGACAGAGACTGGTGGGGGTAAGTCACTGGTAAGTCTGTAAACATTTCGTGGAAAAGCTGTTGTCTCTTCTTATAACTGAATGTAAATCACATCAAGGTATCATTAATTATGCTTAGTCACAATAAGAAGCGATCCAATCAAATGAGTTGGATTCGGGGTCCCAGACCGCCCCTAGGCCCACCCAGCCTTTCATTAATTTAGTAAGGGGTATCTGCAAAGGGAAAAATCAGGCGACTGGAGCATAGTACTGACCACACTATCCCTGTAGTGTGGCGTACGGTCAAGAATCAGATACCTCTATAGTATCTGCCCCTCTGGGCCCTCGTGGCCTGTTGCAGGACTGATATTTCATTTACATAAAAGTTATATATTTGTACAGTTATTTAATTTAATATTCCATTTTACTTATTTATTAATTTTTCTTCTTTCATATTTCTTATTTTTATTCATATTTTTTAAATGTATTTATTATAATTTTACAATTTAATGTATTTTGCATGTTTGTTATTGGCTTAGGACATTACATTGAACAGCAATTAACAAAAAACGATTCAATGAAATTTACTCCTGAAATGCAGCATCGTTAAATAAAATAATAGTATTTATGTATATTTTAAATGTTTAACCATTTTATTACAAAACTAATTTTTTCAAACTCCTGTACAAGGTATGTCAAGATCTACTGAACCGAGGTTGTTGACGTATTATGTTGGTATTATAAGGTTGATTTATGTAAATGAATCAATACAATTTATTTTATTAATTAATAAATAAAATAATAGTTTATATAGCTAATATAGAAATTAATTTGAAACCTCTCTTTTTGTGGCTGACGATGAAGATGATGAGTGATGCGTACGATGACTCCTAGAAAAACCAGCATCCATGGATCTAGTTTTCAGCGAGGACGTACCGTCTCTATGATGGTCCGAACCGGATTTATTAAGAATTTTTGTTCCCAAGGGGTCGCTAGCTGGAGGTTCCAAGCATCTGAAATAATCAAAAGAGTTCGAGGAAGTGACACAAGCAATATATTAAACAACAATTCCTTTTAAATAAGATATTTATTTATTTATTTATTTATTCATTATGAGCTACGCAACTTTAGCGATAAGCTCATGATCAGAAAAATCTCTGTCTAGTCAAGAAAAAAAGAGAAAAAAAAGAAAAGAAAAAAAACAAACAAAAAAAAAACAAAGAAAAAAAACAACACATTAAATAAGATATAAAATCGTTAACTTATCAATATAGTAGATTAATTTTAAAAGTGAAGAAACGACGATACTAAATTTTTTTTAAATTAATATAGAATTAGCAGAGTGAAAAATATTGAACAATGGTAGCAGAATTCAAAATTTCTAAAAATATACTACTGAAAAACTAAATATAAAAAAGGTCAAATAAAAATATATGTAAATAATGGATAGTTGATGTGTAAATGCTACAACAAAGGAACCTAAGGGTGCGTTTACACCTGACACTTCTCGCAGGAAATATATCTCAGGTGTCTGATAGATAACTATCATAAATATTATATCCGACACTTGAGATATATTTCCTGCGAGAAGTGTCAGATGTAAACGCACCCTTATTGCTCGTGATAGAAATGTATATACCCGACATCAATTTTTTGCATTTTACATTAGTTAAAATGTCTTACATAAATATCCTGCAATAACTATCAGATGTAAACGCACCCTAACTGAGTAACGTGGTTGGCAAGGCAGCTAGAATTGCATTGCCATAAGAAACCAGTGACAATTACGAATGCACGGAAGTCCTGGGATTACATTAGACTCCGGTAAAACTGAAATTTTGTGACGTGGTTTCAAAATTCATGACTTTTTCGTGCCCTATTTTCAATTTCATGACATTTTTGTGCGGTAGACACTCTGTATAGTTATAGAATACAAGCCTGAATAAGGACAATAAGGTGCAAAACGTCACAATAAGCATTAAAAATAAAATTTGGAAAGTTCTAGCCATCTTATTTGAATTATACCAGTATATATTATTATTTTAATAAAGCAAGCAATTATTACTTTTGTTAAGGAGAACATCTTTCTAATAAAGCTATAGTCACACAATGGATAGGCAAAATTAATATAACAGATTAAAAATTACCCATATTATTTGAATATACCCTTCCAACGTTTTGATAACTTTTAATAATATATCACTTTTTTTTAAATAGAATTTCTCAAGAATAGATTGGATTGTTTTTTTTTTTGTACTTGTTATATTTAATATTTTCAGAAAATCAGTTTTTAGGAAAATCAAAAAAATGTGTCTTACCAAAAACTAAATGCTGGTGAAATGCGATGTTTCTTATAAGACTTTCTATCTGCTGGCTACATATATCCCTATCTAGCAAGATGGAAGTCAAACACCCCTTTCTAATCTACTCCATGCATTATTCAAAGTAAATATTTTGCTATGTTTGGTTTTTACAAAGAAAATTATCTATTAATGTTTCATAATTTTTGTTTTTCAAACAAATGTCATGTCAATGAATGTCAGCATATGATATAATTTCTTCAAATTTACAGATTAAATAACTAAAAAGTCCGACTCGCAGGAACTGCGTCATCTTAGCGCGGTTCCAGTTTTTTTTTTTTTTTTTTTTTTTTTTTTTTTTTTTTTTTTTTTTTTTTTTTACGGCACATCTTCATCTAGGTCATTAGCGCCGACATCCAGGGTGTAGCGAGGAATTTCACCAGCGAGCCGAGGGATGATAAAATTCCTGCCGGAGGTTGGGAATCGAACCCACCATCTCCCGCTTATGAATCCAAGGCGCTAGCCATTAGACCACGGGAGACCCCGGTTCCTGTTCATATCCCTATTCTCATTTGAAAAGCATAGAATAGAAACAGATAATATTTTCCTCGGCCTTTGTTCAAAGGGTTTATACCTGGGGTCAGGTCCGCAAGACCCTAGAGTCCTCTTCTACCGATACTTCATTTCATACGTTTCAATGAATTGGAAAATATCAAATATTTTCACACATTCCTGTGTTCTTTTACTATAGTAATAATTCTACAGATAAAATCAATTAAAAAATAAAATAAAAAAACCAACAGCATAAAGGCAATTGAAAATATTCAAAAGACGTCAACGAATCTTTTTCTCTTGGCAAGCTATATTTCTAACAATGAATTGTTTTTCTTATTTTGCCTAATCTGTTTTATTGTAAAATACATTATCCAACTATAAGCAATTAAAAAATAACAAGGAATAAAAACAGACAAAAAGAACAGTTCGAATAAGCAAAATCAATTACTTTAATGTTTTAAGCACTTATTTCTCCGATTGACATCGCCTAATCAAAACTTTCATCAGAACCTTTTTTGTAGAGCATTTAGTAAGCTTTCTAATGGTATTCTTTTGTTTACCAAGATTCTCAACGTTTTTCGAGATATTAAGGAAAATATACAAAGTTACCAAAACTTTTTAAGTCTGTTAATAAAATATTTTATTCTAACCCTTCCTTAACTCCAAACGTAACCAAAATTTCAACATATTAGTTTTGATGAAAGTAGAACATGCAGAAAATGTTTCAACTGAATCCCATGATTCTAAGTACCCAAACCAAAAACGGTATTCAAAAAATATTTTTCCAATTTTCTCGAAAACGGTTAAAGCTATCGCCTTGAAAATGGTTTCATTCGTTTTCCTAGCCCAGGAATCATATAAAACGAGTACTTAGAAGCTTATGAACTCAAAAACGTAAGCGTTACGATTTTTTTTGCGCGAATTTCGCCCCAAACGCCATCTTCCAGTAGGCGGATTTTGCTGGTTAACGAACTTGACCTTTCAAATTGGACGAAGGATTTTTGTACCAAATTTCATCAAAATCGGACCATTCGTCTTCTAGCTAGAGAGCGAACAGACAAATATATATATACATATATATATATATATATATATATATATATATATATATATATATATATATATATATATACATATATATATATATATATACAAATTTGAACCACCGTTATTTTCGGTCTCTAGGGGTTCTGAAACGCGAAATTTTCTAGTCGGCACTTCCGGATTGTTTCATTGTATCAACCCTATAAGCGGGGTTCCTCCCTATGGGGGAGGGAGGAACCGCGCTAAAAGGGTTTTTTCTTCTTACTTTTTTTTTGTTGGCTGCAGGCTGTTTGAGTATTTGGAAAATATATTACCTTATTGTTAAGAATAGAAATGTGGCAAATTTCTAAGTGGCAAGCATAACAAAATATTTGCAAATCTGATATATTTGTGGAAATTATCCATCATAAAAATTATATTTGCTGGTCGTGCATTCTCGAATGATCTTTTACTTGCCACAGATAATTTTTTCCCTACATTTTCTTAGTGTGAGGAAGTTTATTTCTCTGCACATGATATATAAGTGTTTTCAAACAGAATAAATATAAAATGGGTTTTAAGATAATGAAATGAATAAGAATGATTATAAAATTAATAATTAATTATTTCTCTTTGTTTGTTCTAAACTCACTCATTATTTTCTATTTTGCTATTGTATAACTTTTGTTCCCTAGTACGTTTTAGAATAAGAACATCACATTTGTATGAAAATAACTTGACAATTTGTTAATATGTAACAATTGAACAGGCAATTCTCCAAAGTTGCGAAGCCTTATCAATAAATAAATAAATAAATAAATAAATAAAATTAATAATAAAGATTTTCCTCCTCCACAGCTAAAACTTCAAGGAAGTTGTTTCATCCCTGGCAATGAGAGTTAAACAAGGTTTAAAAAAAAAAAAAAAATAAATAAAAAATATATTTAGAGGAACCACAAAGAATTTTTAGCAGACCTCGTTTAATGTTATTTATTTCCACAGTGCCTCGACTTCTCAGGCCATTATCATTTGGCTAGAAAGTTTCTAGTCGCATGATAATGAGTTTCTAGTAGAAACTTATTTTTTTTTTTGTTTCATTTTTAATGGTCCATCAACCATTTGGCTATTAGCGCCGATAGAAACTTATTATCACCCTTTCAGAACGCCTAAGGTGAAAGGAATGTTTCTCCGGTGTTTCTTTGAAAAAAATTCAAATTCAAAGTCTTGCAAGGACTACTTTTTCTTTCAAACAGCTTCAGTCTAATCAAATTAGTTTTAAATTATAATACATAATATTTGCTACAAACATTTACCTGTAAAATGGTTCTCTTTTCTCACTAGACATTCCTCTTGGGGTTTGTGCAGGGCTCGGTTTTAAAACGTCCGAATACTCATCATCTTCTTCCACCGGTGAAGGCGGGAGGGGTCCGAATTCATGCTGAAGCACTTCTACCTTCACCTTGAATTCCCTCGGGGGTCTTTCTTCTGGGGTCTCTTCAGGGACCTTTTCTACAACAGGTATCACCTGAACCTGAGATACTTCTGCTGCCGTCAGCCATGGGTCAGTCAATGATGATTCAGTTGCGATAAGTTCGTTGTTATTCATACTTTCTGTGTCGTATTCTTTTCTTAGTTCAGCCATCAGCGCCTCATTTGATGAGGTGTCGGTCCCATTTAGGAGAATAATACTTTTTCCTCTCTCGCTCCCCGAGTCATCTGTTCCTACTTGAATGCATTCTTCGATTACTTGTACCTCTTCGCAAACTTGAATCGCCACGTCATGCTTTCCGATGACTTGGTCTTCGTCTTCTTCATTAGGTGCCTCTAAGCTGTACCTATTTCCAGACTTAGTTTCAAGAGTAGGTAAAGAGACTACTCGAACTATACCCGGAGGAGTTGGGGGTGGGAAATCGGGAGGAGCTTCGTCCAAACCTTCGATGAGTCCTTCTCGAAGGAGGGACTTGATATTGTCGAATGTGCTGCTCCCTCGTTTCAATTCTCCGTTCGTCGGAGGTGGTGGAGGTTCAGGGCCGATAGGGACTGGTTTCCTCTGCCTCTGCCTTCCTCTCCTGATGACATAAGTTCCCCCTGATGACATTTCCTCATCCTGGCGACTTGCAGTCGATGAATCGAGATGTGAGGAGTCAGAGAGGGGTGAACATGAACCATCTTCAGTCCCTGTGGGAGGGTCTGGCCATTCCTCACTGTCACGTAATCGACTCATAGATCCAGAACCTAGGTAAAAAGAATTTATTAATATAAAATGTCTATCATGAAGGAGCTTTATCAGCTAAGAACATTCCTCAGAAATGTAGTTAGTTCATTATTTAATCAGCTATGTTGTTAGTTTATTATTTAGTCACCAATATAGTTTGTTCATTTTGTCAGCAATATTCAGTAGACTCTCCCTAATCTGGCGTCGTTGGGACCAGGGTACAGTCGGATTAGAGAAAACGCCAGGTTACAGAATTCAGCTAGAAGTGGCCACTTATGTATTTGAAAAATCTTATTATTTGAGGATAAAATAATATGTACCATTTTTAATATTGCATATTTAAGTAAAATGTAGGTACTGAATTATAAAATCTATTAAAAATATGTAAATCCTTGCTGGTGCATTATTTACAAGTGCATAACCATGTAAAAATTTCAAGGAATAAAACTATATACAGTTAAACTAAAAAAAAAAAAAAAAAAAATATTTGATTACAAACGAAATCACTCATGTATGCATATATTATTAAAATATCAAAAACCAGTTACAGGGAAAATCAGGCGTTACAGCTACAGGTGCCTTAGTAGAAACATTTATTTTCTTAGTAGAAACATAAGTTCCTGATTCTAAAACGAAGCATATATGCCTGCTTTGACTTCCATTCGGTAAAATGCCACGAAACAAATGTCTGGCCAGCTAGGAAAGGAAGGTATTCTAGAATTCCTCTCGAAGACCGCCGGATTAGAGGGAGTGACGGGAGTGATAGGAGAATGCAGGTTAAGGGAGAGTCTACTGTAGTTAGTTACTCATGAGTAATGCGCTTGAACTAAACAATATCAATAGAATGAATATGAAAAGTTAACCTCTTTCAAATTTTAGCACTTTTATTATAGGTGTTAAGCCGAAAAAAAGTGTCAGAAAAATATGTTACATGGTGGTAGTGACCATCAATCACATCCAGAAATACCACATCATCCCTATCATTTTTAATGGCTATTTCAAAATGGATCTCAAGAAACCTGGAACTCGGCGAATTGTTAATTTCGTGGAGGAAACCTTTGTACTACAGCTGAAGAAGAATCCAACTCTATCAAATACTCGTGGCACATCATACATCAATTTGATTTTTGCACGCTATATCAAAAAGATTGATTCTGAGAATTAAGTAAGCTACTTCAGCTATCACAGATCTGTGTTGTCCGTGACCTCAAACGATTGTTTTGAACTAGTTAAATGACTTTATATTTTGATTAAAGAACTTTATTTATAAAATACTTTTTTTATTTTGTTGTTGTTTTTTTTTTAATACAAAAATCCTCCATTATTCTCCGGGCAAACCAATAACTAACTATAGATTTTAAATAGATTTGTATAAAAATATATAGATAATTTTGAAAATTTTAGATAAAAATAAGTAAAACTTACTTGATCTATCAGTAGATCTTCTTCTGCGTCTACCAATAACTTTGGTACTCCCAGGCGTATAAAGAGCCTCTTCGTCATCCAAAGGAACTTCCCAAGCTATGGATCCTCGCTTCGATGCAGGTGGTGGAGGCGGCGGGACATCTTCAAGGCTGTCGTCAGAAAAGGCGGGGTCCTCTCTTCTCACTTCTCTATGTCTATCGCCAGCGGTCACTACAGTCCTTGGAGGAACACCTCGACTCCCATTCTGCCAACCGAATGGCCTCTGGTGCCTCGTCTTCGGCTGTCAAATACAATTTGAAATATTGTAAATATATTATCATTTTAATAGAATGAATAAGACACATTTTAATAGAATAATTTCTTTATTGTATATTCTTTTGCAAATTTTGAAATATTAATTAGACAACATTTTCAGAATGTAGAATTGGATTGGATTGTAATAGTGTATCTACAGTTAATGCATACCCTTAGCTTAAAGTTTCTTATTGTTTATATTACTTAACACTTTCGCTGCAGCTGTCATTGTTTACAAATAACTCAGTATCGGTTGCATTGTTTGCTTGAATTTTTCATGTAGACGTTTTTTTTCCACAAAAAATCTTCCAGGCAGCCCATTTCAATACGGAAAACACTGTTGGAAAGCCCAAACAATACTGAAGGCAACTATCTTTACCTGGAGCTGTAAAAGTGAATCCCCTCCATTTACAAGCCTTTTGAATCTAAAGGGAAATGAGGAGTGTCCTTCCAAAGAGACAATCGTAAGCGGGTAAGATGGCTAGTGTCCTTCCGTAATGACACCCACAGCGAAAGTGTTAAGACATTTGAAGTATAGACAGTTGAATTGAAAAAATTGTGTATCGAACCACTCCAACTCTCCCAGTGCAATTCTTCCTAAATAATTTTTTCTTCTTCTTTTGATTTTTGAGCAATAAGAAAATAGACATTTGGTCATCGATCAGAATTGTTTGTTTTACGAACAGTGCAATAATTACGCTGTTGTTCTTCTTTGCTTATTCGTCTTTTTGCATTGAAATACAAATTTTGAAAAACTGAGCCTAATTTAATTTTATGGAGATATTCTGTAATGTAAATATAAAATGTGAAGATGTTACTTAGATAAAAGTCAGATGGCAGCATAAATCCACTGCAGATAAGAACCTTGAAGATTAGGAGATATTATTTTGCCAACAAGTGCAATCTGATCGACTTTCAACTTTGTTTTGAATGTCAAATTAATTGTAAGGCAATTAAATATTTTAAATGTTGTATGATAATAAAATATCAGATCATCTCATTAGTAATGTCGGTTTTTAATATTCTGTTATGTTCCCTTCGTTTCAATTTATTTTTGTTTACTATAGCCTTAAATACACTTCTTTATATCATATTTTGGTTGGGGAAACTTATTTATTCTATGCTGAAATTTCATTTGAAGTGGATCTCCCAAGACACCACTTATGCCATGTTATGCTTTGGGAATTCGATAAAGGAGAAAATGCTGCTTCAACTTATCGAAATATATGGAAAAAACGTCATTAGTGAGCGACAAGTGCAGTGGTAGTTTGAACGATTTTGAGCAGGAAACTGCAAGATTGAAGACAAACCTTGTACAGGTCAACGAACAGAGCTAGACGATGGAATTCTGCAAGCTACTGTAGAAGAAAATCCTGTTGTAACAGTCTAAGAGCTAGCAGAAAAACTTGGATCAACACATTCTACAGTCCACCGATATTACTCATGGGATGACCTGATATTTTGAATAATTTGTTGTTTTATTTTGTTTATTTATACCTTACCTTTCATTTTCTTCTCTTCAGTAACCAATGAAAAGCTTACAACTAGCAATCAGTTATGTTTCCCATATTTCAAATGTCACGTTGATTCGGGGAGACTCGACTCCCTTCAATTTCTTCTTTGATTTTTGCTGTTTTTTAAATTTTACTTATTTTAATTTCGAACTGCCAAACATTGGGTTGCACTTTGAAATTTGGGTGGTAGCAAACGTGTTCATTAGTAAAACAGGTCAATCAGGCAAATTATGAATTTGACTGTAACAATGGTCTATTTTTCTTCCTTGTAATGCAAATCGGTGAACGCCTTGCCCAATAAATGGAAAACGTGTATTGTGAGGATAAGCAAAATCAGTCCATGAGGAGGCAGGATATGACTCCAGAAAAAAATGATAATTATAACAATTTTTCCGAATGGGAGGGACTTACAATAGTAGTTTGCGTTGCAGCAGTAACAGGAATTATTTCAGGCCTCGACTCATGGCCCAATGTCAGGCTGGTATGCAGTCTTCCTCTTCTCACATTCCTTTTACTTGAATTACTTGGGGAGACCCTAGAAAAAAAAATATATAGTGCTATCAATGTCATTTACGTTTATTAGACATAGTTTTTCAATTCTGTACACCGGAGGTAAAGGACACCATGTCACATATTTGTAATTGTTCAGGAGAGCCAATTTTCCATTTATGTGAACTATTAAAATTTGTTTCTTTATTACTTATAGAAACAGCTGAAAGAAAATTGTTCACATTGTTATTGGCATTGATAGGTAATTGGAAGTATTGCTCATAGTCAAACAAAACCAAGTCCTCCATAGGGCGTCTGTTACCTCTAATGAAAACGGACATGCTTTTGTAGCGGATGGGTGTCGCTACTAAAGGTAGGCTAGGAAGGGTTGGAAGGATGTGTCGGGAGAAGGTAGCCAGGTAAGTACTGTGTCCCGGTTAAGGGCGCTTCCTTGAACCTGGGGGATACCGACTAGGTACTAGGCGTTAGCTGTTCCACTGAGTCGGGGAGAAGGTGTTCGGTACTGAGCCGTAGCCGTTCCTCGAAGTAGGAGTGAGAGGGGTAAGGAGGTAAATGAATAAACCAGGTATTGACTAGAGTTGGGGGAAGTAGGAGTTGGTAGTGTAATGACTGGAGGCTGGCTTGACCACTGGGTACATCGAGACGGCGGCTTCGTACTTTGTCCAGAGAGAGATCGAGAGAGAGGTCGAGCAGGTAGCTAGGTCCTTGGTCCTGACTGCATGGCTGGAAGGTTGCTGGAACGCCGGTTGCTTGGTCCTGAGTGCATGGCTGGCTGGAGTCTGGTCTTGAGAGAGTTGAGGTGTCCTGGAGAGAGCCGGATCGGAATGAATTCTGGCCAGCAGGAACGCCCCTAGTCATAGGCCGGGGTCAGGGTGCCTCGGTCAAAGTCGGGAGTGCTCGGCCAAGCGCTCGTTCCTATTGGCTGGCCTGGATGCTTCTCATTAGTCGCCAGTGGTCACCTGTCCAGTCATTACATCTCCACACTTTTATTTTTCACTGTCATTTTTTTTTATTAATGGGAACAGGACATAGTACCCTGTACCAATAGATGGATAAAAAAATCCACATTAAGAACTCGTTGTTAAGTCAATTTGATACAAAAATGGACATGGTGTCCTTTACCTCCGGGTTACAGAATTATTTTAACCATATATCATCAGTTCAATTCTTTAAAAATAATTGAATACATTTAACTATAATATTAAAAGAAATTGCAGGTGGTACAGCTTTTTAAGTATCATATTTGGATTCAGCACTACAAAAAACATAAGAATAACAAGGTATATTCAGTAACAATTTTTAAATGGTTAATCTGTGTTATCAGTCAGCTGACTTATGTCCACCATATTGGAGTCTATTACCATTCATGACATGGCCCTACTGGAAGTTTCTCCTCCTCAAGAGGCTATAAGTATTTTTATTTCTAAGCATATTCCACAGAAAGGTTTAAATGGTGAGTTGTATTTTCCTTGAATTTGTGAATATTTCAACAATTCCTAAAATAAATTATCTAAAATACATACTTGGGAAGAAGCGTAGATATGATCCTCTGTGCCTCCTCTGGGGGCGGGGGGAACTCAGGCTTGAGCCTCCTCCCGTTCATGCTCATATAGCCGTCGTCCTCCAAGGATACGTTCCCGTTCTCCAAATCATCGAACTCTGACAACACCCTGTCCAATAGCTCCAAGGACCTCTCCACCTCATCCCCCCTGAAACAATAAAACAATTCATATATAGTAAACTATTACAATAATTCAGCAAGAATAATATAATTATTAATCTTAATTCATATGACTTTGTTTGACGACACAGTAAATTGTGTGGAATAAAATGGGCATGGATGGTTAGAAAAAGTTATCCCTATTTCAAAATTTTCAAGGAAAATCAACAACTAAAGGGGCCCTCACACTAACAAATATTTTAATCAAAATTTTGAGCAAAAATATTGAGCATATTTTTGTACAAAATATTGAATGGTTGTTGACCCCTCACACTGCACAAAATTTCAGGGTCGACTAAACATTCGTGATGGAAGCAAAACGCATTGCGTTTTATTCAGCCATAGCTGCATACATTCCTTTGACCAGGGCAAACCGGGAGGCTGAAAGAAGCGTAGTTGTTTTGTGTGGAATATTGAAAGAGTTTTTAAAAAATAAAAAGTCTGACTCGCAGGAACTGTGTCATCTTAGCGCAGTTCTGTTCATATCCCTAGTATATTAGTCAAGGAATAGAAGCAGTTATTGGTAGATTTTGATCAGTCGTGAATAATATAAAATTACATCTCAAAGAAAAAGAAGATTTAAAGCGCCACACCAGGTAACTGATGAACACTATTACCAATACGTTTCTCATTTTCAAACCTTATTTTATTAAAATACATTAATTACATTCAATTAAAAAAAAAACAATAAACCAATTAAAATGTTAGGTAAACAGTGACAAAACCCTAGGTGAAAAGAACGAAACTAACAATTTTGAAGTTTTAAGCAATTATTTCTCGCATTGACATCGCCCCATCGAAAATTACATCTGAAACGTTTTTGTAGGAAATTTAGTAAGCATTCGAATGGTCACACTCCACGTACCATGATTTCCCGACCGTTTTCGAGATATATTAGAAAATATATGTAAATACGAAAATTTTTCATGCCTGTTAGTGAAATATTTTACTTCTAGTACTTCCTTAACTCCAAACGGAACCAAAATTTATCTATCTTAGATTAGATGAATATCACACGTTTGGAACTAGTGTCAACTGAATTAATCGTTTCTAAATACCCAAACTGAAAATTAGTTTGGAAAAGTAGGTGTTTCAATGTTTCTCGAAAACGGTTACAGATATTGCTTTAAAAATGACTTCATTCGTTTTTCTACGTTAGGAAACCAATAAAACGAGTACCAGCTGGCCTATGAACTCGAAAACGTAAGCGTTACGATTTCGCGCAAATTTTTCTCCAAAAACCATCGTCCTATGGACGGGTTCTGCTGGTTAACGAACTTGACCTTCCAAATTAGACGAAAGATCTTTGTACCTAATTTCATCAAAATCGGTCCATTTTGGGGCACCTACAGAGTGAACGGACGAGCATGAAAGAATCAATGGAAAATGCTGGTTTGATAGTCTTGTGTCCCGGCCGGGGCCCGGCCGTGGTTCAGCCCGGACCCGACACGGTCAAGCGTGAATCAGCCTTAATACGGGACTTCTAATGAACCGATTTTTTTTTTAAGTTATAAAACACACGATCAGAGATCTTTCCTACCAAGTTTCGATGGATGAAAATAAAAGTAACGGCCCGGCAAATTAATAAAATTGATACCGGAGTAAACCCCATTTTTTTAGGGAGGTTGAAAACACGCTAAAATATTCCGAGAAAATGCGCCATGAATTTTTTGGAGGGACTATATAGGTCTATGTTTTACCTTTACAAAGAGAACGGAAAAACGAAAGCTAAAAGATTTATTTATAAAGCTAGTGAATATTTATTAAGCGCCGAAATGCGTGAGGGCTGAATTCCTCCGAAATTCTTTACCGCCCAACCAAACCCCGCCAACTGTTCTGGGTTTCATGAAGCTTTTAGAAATGGAACCACTTCCTTCCAATTCATTGTATTCTTTGATCAGATTTGGATAGTTCGAAAGAATACATCCATACCTCGGGTCGCGTCGTTCCTGAATATACTACCCCTTGGTTATCCGTTATATATATATATATATATATATATATATATATATATATATATTTGTCTGTTCGCCCTCTAGCTCATGGGCGTATATAAGGGGGGGGGGCTGCAGCCCCCCGAAATTTTGATTTGATCGGTAAAAATGTCATAAAACCCTTAAAAATAAATGAAATAAGTACACTAATCACTAATAAGATCACTTAGTTCATAAAATATATTCTATTTTGGGTGTAATAGCGTTTTAGTTCGTTAAAACTATTCCAAGATCTTGTTGTTAGTAGTCCATACCCCGGTAATGGTTTCAGCCCCCCCCAAATTTTCCCAGCCCCCTCCGAAATTATTTTCTATATACGCCCTTGCTCTAGCTGTCCCAAAAATAATATAATTTTTGACGACACGATCTTATTCAAGGAAATTGATGCTTAAAATTCGAAAGTATCTATCGCTTTCGTTTATTCGAACGGTTTTGTCTATGTTTACCTCAGTTTTTAAGTGGTTATTTTTTAGCAATTTCTGAAGGTTTGTAACTATTGAGGTTGCACTCATGAAAGAAATTTTGAAAAATGCCTTTAAATTTTCATCAATCCTACCTATTGTAGGTCGTTCAGTTAGATGGAATATTTCTAATTCCGCATGCGCGAAATCTGAAGGAAATATTCCCGACGGTTCCGCCATTTGAATTTCCATTAAAACGAACAACACGCTACTTCAAGCTCAATAAAAACTGATTTTGGACCGTTTAGGACCAGGCTTTGAGAGGTCAGGCAAGGGAAATAGTGCTTGGTATTTATCAATACTTAGCCAAAGCTAAGGCTAAAAACAATTTAAGCTATAGCCTGTTCAAATAGATAGTTTAGTTGGAAGGAATATATTCCCCGTGAAAGAAATTGATGGTAAAAATTCCCTGTGTTATAATCTCATCACTAGGAGGTTTAAAACGTTTTTAGTCTTACCTTTGGCTAAGCATTGACAAATATTAGACAGTATTTCCTTTGTCTGACCTCTCAAAGCCTTCCCTAGCCTTAAACGAGACACAATCAGTTGTTATAATGTTTCACGTATCGTGTTGTTCCTTGAAATGGGAGTTTGCAAATGGTGAATCAGTCCAGGCAACAAATGCTTAAAAACAGCTATAGGTGGACATTTTTGGAACAAAGTTTTTGACTTCGTAACTTTGTTTGGGCTGGATAGGAGGTGAACATATCAAAAGTCCTCGCCCGTAGCCTTTGTGCCGGGGGGAGGGGGGGTTTAGAAGGCCCCATTTTTCGGATTTTCACTTATATCTCGGAAACCCTGCGTCCTAGCGACATGAATATTCTATAACAAATGAAAGCTGATTACATTTCCTACAAGTTCTATTCAATAAAGTTTTTCGAGATATCTGTAGTTTTCGAAATATCCGCTCTTGAAAGTGTGTCATTTTAGGGAAAACACTTTTGCCACATATTTTTTCCCCGTTTTGACCGGATAACTCTTGAACGATGAACCCAAAACATAAATAACGGTTATAGGGTTCTAGAGTATTGCATTCCCTTCAATAATATATATTACTTTGCTATTTTATGTATTATCCTTCAAACGTAAAAATAATTCAGTGTTCATCGTGAAATCTGCAATTTAGCGACTAATATCTGATTCCACTATCTGATCAGGCTATAAATATCGAATATGACCCCCGTTAAAATTTATATATATATATATATATATATATATATATATATATATATATATATATATTATATTTCCTAGTCGTCTCTTCCGGATAGCTTCATCGCATCAACGTCATAAGCGAGTTTCCTCCCTATGGAGGGATGGAGAAATCGCGCTAATAAAAATAAGATATTTTCTCAGTAACTGTATTTTTCTACGGAGAATTGACGTTCTTAAAGCAAACGAAACATTGATAGCCTGAAGTTGCGTGAGGGGTTTATTCTCCCCCTCCTAGAAAGATAACCTCGCGAGCCCATAACCTCTAGAGTTCATAACCCCTAGAGTTCATAACCTACCCCCGGCAAGTAATCAAGCCCGTCACGATGCTTTTAGCCCGTGGGGGGTGGGGGGGGGGTGTCTTCTTTAATTATCCCACTCCCGCACGGTTCATTTGTATTGCAGCCGAAGGTGTCACGAAATTAGCACAGGCCTTATGGCTAGGAGTTATGGTATGCTTTAGATCTTAATGTTCATTTCGGTTTACGAGAGTTCCTGTATGTCGGGGCCTGTAGAAATAGGCAGATAAAGCTCGTTTCTCATTCTGAATTCGCTATATCAAGGCTTCTGAAGCCTTATAAGAGTAAGAGCAGAAATATATGTAGAACACCAACAAATTAATTTAAAAAAATATTTACAGAAGAAATACTGCTTCATGTGTCCAACCAAACGTCCGTACGCAATTGTGATCCTCAGCAAGGAAATCGCTATGATATATGAAAACGTTTGCTGTTTTAAACTTCGTCTAACCAACTGACTCAATCTATATATGAAGAGGTCGGGGCAAAATAGTGCCAAGCAACATTTTTAAAAAAAACTTAACTGTAGCTGCTAAATGTTGTTTATTATGTGGTACGCAAAAGCTACTAAAACATGACTACAAGCTCTGTATAGTCCCACATAATATCCAACATATAGCAGCTACAGTTGAGAAGTTTTTAATATGTTGCTTGGCACTATTTTGCCCCGACTCCTTCATAAAAAAAAATCACTATTCTGTTTGTTCCTTATACAAATCCACACCGTTTGACCGATTTTGACCAAACTTGGAACACTGGTAGGTCTTGAGCCGGGAGATCTCGTAGGCTAGGTCAAAAACGTCTACAAGCTGACTGTCTGTATGTTTGTTCCTTATACAAATCCATACAATTCGACCAATTTTAATAAAACTTGGCACTGGTCTTGATTCGGGGAGAGTCACAGGCTAGGTTATAATCGTCTAGGACTCACAGTTCGGAGGTCACGGGTTCGAAACTATGAACCCAAATAGTTACAGAATTGCGTTATTAGATTTTAATATTACTTTTTTCGGCTTCTAATTTATTTTGGCATTGCTAGATTCGAGCAAGCCTAGAACCGACTTTTGTTCACTACTTTGTGTGGATAGTGCATTTTATACCTACTGCCATGTTCATCTCCAGGGAAAGGTGATCCTCGGGTGTGTACTGTAGATTACCTTGTGACAGTGTGTGTATTTAGTGTACTGCGTGTGGTGTACTGTTACTTCAGAAGTGAGGACGGTCAGCCACAAGCAACAGTGCACATCAGTTGCACTCTGACTTAGTATCAGTATTGAGTCAGCTGGTTATGACAATTTTAAAAGAGCTGAAGTTCTTTTGTCGGTTGTATTGCTCCAATGATTTGTTACATTCCGGCAGCGAGGGGAAAGGATGTTTATTTGTTTTCATTCATGAATTTTAAAAGGTTAAAGCGTCAGAACATTTTTAATTAGGTCAAAGCTAATGTTGGGCTACTTCAGACGAGGTTTGTCGATTGTAATGAGGACGTTTGATATTCTGTATGATAAGGTATCCCATCTTCAAAGAATAATATGTAATTATATTGCGACAAAATGAAGTATTGTAAGATTAAATATATTAAAAGGGAGGGGGACATGAAAAAAAAAAAAAAAATTAAAAATATGGGATAAGTAGAGGACGTAGAGATGGGAAGGACTTCATCAGCTGTTCCTCATTAGTACTGAGGTAACGAACCCTAGCAGTGGGAGTTGTCTTTTCATTCTTCCTAGGGTCTCCTTGTACAATGGCTCTTCCTCTCCAAAGTGTTCTAATGAAAAACAAACAGTGCTTTCATTGCACGAGGACGGAGTCTTGTCTCCCTTCCGTTAGGGCTCTTGCAATGTCCTTGTTCTCCGTCTTGTCTGGGTAGTATTTGTCAAGAATGTTAAACTCCGTTGAGGTTTGGAGCAAGCCGTATTTATGATTACTATTGTAGTCCATTGTCTTGTACATTCATTGGATAATTGAAGGGGTCGGGGCAAAATAGTTCCAAGCCAAATTTTTAACAATACTTAACAGTAGCTGCTATATGTTGGACATTATGTGGGACTATCAGTTGAAATGGTTAGGGGCATCAAGATCAAGTAGCATACAGAGCTTGTAGTCATAATTTAGCAGCATTTCCATCATAGACTGACAGTCCAACATAATATCCAACATATGGCAGCTACAGTTAAGTTTTTTTAAAAATGTTGCTTGGCACTATTTTTCCCCGACCCCTTCAATTATATAGTTTACAGTTACTTTAATTAGGATACATTTGTTGCTTTCCTGACAAAGCTCATAATGCATTATGTCCTTTATCGCGAATTCTGCTATGACCAGAACCCATTGGAGTATAATTGTTTTGCCAGGTTCCTACCTTGTCAAACTATCGAATATAAAGAATCTCGTTTTCCAGATTCGAGACTTTGCTCTTAGATTGTGGACGATACGGCTGGTCGCAGATTGTCGGAACTCTAACCCCTTTTAGAATAGCCTTTAATGCCTTAAATAAAGTGCCGAATAAGACAACTTTTCAATTACGCCAATGTATCGAATTAGTTCGTTCGATACTTTGCTCCGATTTTCATGTTCGATAGTTTACATGGTAGGGACGATATTGTCAGGGATCGGTCGAATGGTGTCTTAATAAAAACATATTTGTTATAAGAGAATGTGTTTTCCTATTTCTCCCCCGACATTTTGGATTGAAAGACGTCATCCGGACCCAAAAACTAGGAGCATGCTGTTAATACTAATTTGTTTACACAAGAAAAGAAAGGTAAAAGATCATAAAATGACGAGGAAGAAGGATACATACTGCACTAGTATTTCTAAAGAGACACAACTCAAAAATCGGTGTTTTTTAGTTAAGACTAGGGAACGGATGTTCATGTATTTACATATTTTTTTCTGGTTCTTAAATCGTAATTCATTTCAGGTTTTCTTAATGTCTCCTTCCTGTTAGGACCCTACCAACCATATATTTCCTGCTAAATCCTCTATGACTGGAACCCATAGGAGTTTAATAGTCTTGCCAGGTTTTCTTAATGTAGCCTTTCTGTTAGGACCCTATTGACCATATCGTTTTTGCTAAATCCGCTATGACCGGGACCCAAAAGGGTTTAATTGTCTTGCCTGGTTTTCGTAATGTCTCCTTTCTGTTATGACCCTGTCAACCAAATAGTTCTTGCTAAACCCAATATGACCGGAACCCAAAAGAGATTGATAGTCTTGCCAGGTTTTCCTAATGTATCTTTCCTGTTAGGACGCTGTTAACCACATCCTTTCTGCTTTATCCGCTATGACCGGAACCCATAGGAGTTTGATTGCTAGGTTTTCCTAATGTCTGCTTTCAGTTAGGACCCTGTTGATCATTTCATACCCGCGAATTCTACTAAGGAACACAGAGGCCTTGGAAGATTTTTTAAATGTATGAATTTTGTTTCTGCATTTATGAGACATCCAACGTAGCCTTTTTCAGTTTGTGCCTTTCTGGGTTTCTCTACGAGGTGTTCTAATGAAAAAAAAACCAAAACAAAACAAAACAAAAAACCCAGCGTTTTCTTTGCACGAGTCTCTCCCTTCAGTTAGGTTCCTAGCTATGTTGTAGTCCAACATCTTCTCCAGGACTGGATAATTTTATAATTTTCATTTACTTTCAAATCAGAATAGATTAGCTCCTCCCCTTGTAGTTTAGTTGTCTTGCCTGGTTTTCTTAATGTCTCCTTTCTGTTAGGACCCTGTAAACTATATATCTCCTGCTAAATCCACTATGGGCGGAACCAAATGAGGTTCAGTTGTCTTGCCTGGTTTTAGCACTTTCCTCCGAAGGAAAGTAGCTATTGAGGTTGCACTTATGACGGAATTTTTGAAAAATTTCTTCAAATCTTTATCGATCCTACCTAGTAGACACCGAAAATGACCCCCGTTAAAATTTATATATATATATATATATATATATATATATATATATATATATTTATATATATATATATTTATATATATATATATATATATATATATATATATATATATATATATGTGTGTGTCTGTTAACACGATAGCGGCCTGAGTTTTTGTTTTTTCTTCACGAAACGTGGTATATAGCGTTCAATTAGCAAACGATTGAACGAGTTCGTTAACCACCAAAATCGGTCCACCGGGAGGGGGGGTTTACCCCAGACCCAAAGCACTAATTTGACCATGCCAGCCGTAGTTTTTTCAACGAAACTCGGTACTCGTTATGTTGATCTAAAGAGAGAAATACGTTGTAAAAATAAACTAAATCGGTTCATTAGGAGGGGGGGGGGTTACTCCGGACCCACATTACCAATTTGCCACTACCAGCCGTAATTTTTGTTACATTTCAACGAAATTCGGTATTCGTGGTGGTAATCAACAGAGAAAAATGGGTTGTAAAAATAAACTAAATCGGGTTATTTGGAGGGGGGGGGGGGGGGTTACTCCGGACCTAAAGTACTAATATACTCATACCGGTCGTAATTTCTGCTATATTGTAACGAAACGCGGTATACGTCGTGGGTATCTCACGAGAAAGAAGTCTTGTAAAAATGAAGTAAATCGGTCATTTGGAAAGGAGGGTTTACCTTAAACTCTGTTTCATTAGAATTAGCCCGCCAGACGTAGGACCACAAAGCCGCCGCGAGGAGCGCTATCTCCCACTAGAGGGACTGTATCCTGTTCCTGCGTCAGATCAAAAGACGGAAAATGAAGTTTTTGTGTATTTATTAAGTAGTACAGTAACAACTCTGGAACAGTACAACAGTACAGTATTAACATAACTCCGGAAGCAAATTATTTACAAAATTAATAATTGAACAGCTCTCATAACAAATGTTATTGAGCAGGACTATTCATGTTTTTATTTTATTTATATAGGTTATTTACAGCAAATTATTCAATAATGTAGTCTACACTACAAAAATTCTGAGGAAAGTGCTTAGTTATGCAGCTCCTGCGTGACGGACTTTTCTTAATGTCTTCTTTCAATTAGGACCATGTAAACCATCTCGATCCTGCTAAATCCGCTATGACCTGAGCCCATAGGAGTCAGGAATGGTCTTATCAGGTTTTCTTAATGTATATTTTTAAGTCGGGGCACAGTCGACCATTTCGGTTCCGCCATTCAGCTACGGGACAAACAAATTCCTATATGGGGGAATTTATTGGCCTTGCAAGATTTTATTAATGCTCAAATTTTGTTCCTGAATGTATTTATGAGACATCTAAAGTTGCTTTTTTGTGTTAGTGCCTTTCTGCGGTCCTACCTAAAGTGTCCTCCCTAACCTACAGCTTATCAAAAAACGTCACAATACAAAACTAGCGAAGTTAAAATCTGTTAAATTGTTACTTTGTATAATTTGTTATAATATTTGACTATAAATTTGTATAATTAAAGAAATAAGTAAAACTGTACTCTCCAATATCTAGATGGAAAATGAACTATATAAATACAGTGTAATTTATATTTATATACTATGACGTACATATGCAATAATTTGTTTGTATGCACATATGTAATAATATAATTTTATGTATATATGTAATGATTGTTCTGAGCAAGTTGTTATAGTTACGGATGCTCATACAATAATATAAAAAAAAAAATATTTATTTATTTTAGACCCGTAACTTTGGCGATGGTCTCTTTTCTTAGGTAAAACAAAAAATAATAATATAAATTGTTCTAATGAAAAACTAACTTCATTGAACAAGCTTTCATTGAACGAGTCTTGTCCTCCCTTTAGTTAGGGTCCGTGTTAGGGGGGGGGGGCTGTGTTAATGTTTTTCGTCTTCACGGGTTAGTATTTGTTATGTGTTTTCAAGGGCCTTATAAGAATGTTAAAAAGTCCTACTCGCAGGAACTGCAGGATCTTAGCGCGGTTCCGTTCTTATCCCTAGTCTAATTTGGAAAGATTAAAATAGAAGCAGTTATTATTTTGGTTCCATCTGTCTTGAAAGGTCTTTATTTACGATCTTATCTGGAAGGGTCGGCTAACACTAGAAACGGTCCCGCTAGTTACAAGGTCTTGGAATCTTGGAACTCTATATTTCTAACAATAAATTGTTTTTGTTATTTTACTTAACCAGTTTTATTGTCAAATACATAAGCAATTAAAAAATAACAAGGAATAAAACAGACAAAAAGAACCGTTCGAATAAACGAAATCAATTACTTTAAAGATTTAAGCACTTATTTCTCCGATTGACATCGCCTAATCAAAACTTTCATTAGAACCATTTTTGTAGAGCATTTAGTAAGCTTTCTAATGGTAATCTTACGTTTCGCAAGATTCTCAACCTTTTTCGAAATATTAAGGAAATTATACGAAGTTACCAAAACTTTTTATGTCTGTTAATAAAATATTTTATTCTAACCCTTCCTTAACTCCAAAGGTAACAAAAATGTCAACATATGAAAGTAGAACATGCAGAAAATGTTTCAACTGAATCCCATGATTCTAAGTACCCAAACCAAAAACGGCATTCAAAAACTAGTTTTCACATTTTCTCAAAAACGGTTAAAGCTATCGCCCTGAAAATGGTTTCATTCGTTTTCCTGGCCCAAGAAGCCTATAAAACGAGTACTTACAAGCTTATGAACTCAAAAACGTAAGCGTTACGATTTTTTTTGCGCGAATTTCGCCCCAAACGCCATCTTCCAGTGAGCGGATTCTGCTGCTTAACGAACTTGGCCTTTCAAATTGGACGACGGATTTTTGTACCAAATTTCATCACAATCGGACCATTAGGGAAGTCAGAAATGAGCGAACAGACATATATATATATATATATATATATATATATATATATATATATATATATATATATATATATATATACATACATATATACAAATTTGAACCACCGTTATTTTCGGTCTCTAGGGGTTCTGAAACGCGAAATTTTCTAGTCGGCACTTCCGGATTGTTTCATGAGATCAACCTTATAAGCGGTGTTCCTCCCTATGAAGGGAGGGAGGAACCGCGCTAAAACCGTTGACGTTTTGAATAAGCTGCATTTTTTATTACTTTTGTACTAAAATGTCTTGTCCAGCTTAGGATAATTTTATAATTTACAGTTATACTCCAAATCACAATATATTGTGTTTTATATTGTGCTATGATTTGCTAGAAAAAAGAAAATCAATGAAACAAGTTACTAAAAACGTGTTGTTTTTTCGTCACCATCACTGTGAACTTCATAACTACCTCGTTTTTTATTTTGTAGAGAATGAGAGGAAATGGAATTTAAATTAATATAGCGACACAGAAAACGAGAGAGGTTGCTAAAAAGTAATTTAAACAGCAAACAAACACTGAGGCTTTTTTTCCTGGACTGGACGGAAATTCTCTCTCCTCTTATTATACACTCCTCTCAAACCGTGTTCACTTTTATTGTTTTTCATTTATTAACCCTTTGTATGCAATTTTAGTCTTTTGAAAAAAAGGATAAAATATACAAAGAGATAAATAAATATCCTGAAAATTGACGAAGAATAGTTTTTTTTAAATTTCAGTGGAAAGTATTCTTATTTAATTTAAAACTACTGTGATCAGACAATTCATAGTCTGATTCTTTCAGAGGAGCTGAACATGGAAATTAACCAGATATATATTCTTTCTGCAGCAAGAAAACCCAAAATAAATTAGAAACCAAATACATATAAGTAATATTAAAATCTAATAACGCAAATCTGTAACTATTTGGGTTCATAGCTTCGAACCCGTGACCTCCGAACTGTGAGTTATAGACGATTTTAACGTAGCCTACGAGACTCCCCGGATATACACCTTACTGTGTGCCAAGTTTGGTCAAAATCGGTCGTCCGGTGTGTATTTGTATAAGGAACAAACATAAAGACAGACGTTTTTGACCTAGCCTATGGCACCCCGGTATCAAGATCTACCTACTTGCCAAGTTTTGTCAAAATCGGTCAAACGGTGTAGATTTGTTTAAGGAACAAACAGACAGACTCGTGATATATATATATATATAGGGGCGAGGTAAGCTCAATGGTAGAGCACTAGACTAATATGTTGGAGGACCTGAGTTCAAATCCATGTAAGTTCTAGTTATTTCCTCTTAAATGACTTCATTCGTAATTTGACCTTTAAATGCCCTTCAACCTGACGTGCTGGGGTCACTATTTTTCGATGCAGAATCACCAGAAAAAAATGGACCGATCGGTGACCCCAACACTGTATACTCCTACGGAAGGGGGCGGGGAGGTTACCCCAGACCCAAAACACTGATTTGACCTTGCCAACTGTAGTTGTAAAGAGAATAAGGGTGAAAACATAGTGGAGCCGGGTAGAGGGTAG
Source organism: Gonocerus acuteangulatus (assembly GCA_946811695.1). NCBI lineage: Eukaryota > Metazoa > Arthropoda > Insecta > Hemiptera > Coreidae > Gonocerus > Gonocerus acuteangulatus. The sequence continues at coordinate 65,322,950 of OX328130.1, forward strand.
CCGAGAGGGGTTTGAACCTCTCGGCTACCCTCTCCGCTCCACTATGTTTTGGAAAGTGTAAATACATGCATTATTTTCAACCCTCTCGGCTACTCTCTACCCTCGCCGCTCCACTAAGTTTTCACCCTAACACTTTGTAAAAATAAACTAAATCCGTTCATTAGGAGGGGGGGGGGGAGTGATACTCCGGAGCGTAATTACTAATTTGTTCATACAGGTCGCAATTTCTGTTGTATTGTAACGAAATTCGGAACACCTCTTGGTTATGCGATTAGAAAGAAGTTTTGTAAAAATGAACTAAATCGGTCTATCGGAATGGGAGGATTACTTTTTACATACTATGTTTGAATAGAACTTTCCAGTGAAACGTAAGTTGGCAAAGCTGCCGCTAGGAGTGCCTCTGTCTTGATATTACTTCTCACGTTTACCGCTAGGAGGGCTGTATCACGTTCCTGCCTCAGACCAAAGTAGTTTAGTACCAATCATACACAAAACTCAGCAAGGAAATTAATAAAAAAATTAATAATTTGATTGAGTTGCTCATTACAATTGTAAATGAGCAGAACTATTTATGTTTTTATTTTATTTATATAGGTTATTTTGAACAAAATATGGAGGAATGCAGTATACACTACCCAAATTCTTGCTGGAAGTTCTTAGTTATGGTCTGCGCGACGGACTTTTGTATTTACCAATGATGTTGAGATGTCTGTTTGTCATTCTTTTATATTAAATACTATTTTAGACTACTAAATGCTGTATCTGAAGGATGCTACTAACTGCCTGGAGAATGCCTGGATGATCCTTTTCATCCCTGGAGTATGACAGGGAGGAAATTGCCCGATAGGATCCCCTCTCCCCCTCCCTCCTCCCTTCCACCACCCCCTCCCCCTGCCCCCTTCCCGACGAGGGGCGCCTGATCCCCCAATCACCTTCCAGCAAAGGCCGATCTCCTTCTTAGCTAGCATCATTAAGCTTAGCAAGCTGGATTTTTCATTCTATGTCAAATTAGCTCGAAGCTGTAATCAATGGAGCTCCTGTCGAGGGCGAGAGAACCAATTTCGTCGAAACTATTAAAAATTTATTTTCCCCGCACTGGCTATAGGAGATTGCTAATAAAAAAAAAAAAAAAAAAAAGAAGAAATTTCTCCTAATTCATCGAGATGAGATCGTTGACCGTAGGGATTTCGAAGGTACATATCTTTCCTACCTTGTCAAACTATCGAATATAAAGAATCTCGTTTTCCAGATTCGAGACTTTGCTCTTAGATTGTGGACGATACGGCTGGTCGCAGATTGTCGGAACTCTAACCCCTTTTAGAATAGCCTTTAATGCCTTAAATAAAGTGCCGAATAAGACAACTTTTCAATTACGCCAATGTATCGAATTAGTTCGATCGATACTTTGCTCCGATTTGCATGTTCGATAGTTTACATGGTAGGGACGATATTGTCAGGGATCGGTCGAATGGTGTCTTAATAAAAACATATTCGTTATAAGAGAATGCGTTTTCCTATTTCCCCCCCGACATTTTGGGTTGAAAGACGTCATCCGGACCCAAAAACTAGGAGCATACTGTTAATACTAATTTGTTTACACAAGAAAAGAAAGGTAAAAGATCATAAAATGACGAGGAGGAAGGATACATACTGCACTAGTATTTCTAAAAGACACAACTCAAAAATCGGTGTTTTTTAGTTAAGACTAGGGAACGGATGTTCATGTATTTACATATTTTTTTCTGGTTCTTAAATCGTAATTCATTTCGCGTTTGACAATTTAAAAAGCATGTTTTTGCAATCAATTTTGCAAAATAATGCACATAGCTTTATACTTTATTTCTCAATATGTTATAGAATTTAAGTAATTTTGGCCCATCCATTTATAAGAAGAGAGTTCCTAGTTATTATTTATGCTTTTCTTTTTATTATTTTATAGTGTTTTAGGTATTTTTTACTACATATTTTCAATTTTGTATTACATATTTCATTATAAATAGTTACATATATATATATATATATATATATATATATATATATATATATATATATATATATATATATGTACATATTTTGAATTTTATTTTACATGAACATCAGTTCCCTAGTTATGACTATGAAAGACATGATAAATATCTCTTTATCAACCATCAACACTATATGTACCTAGCTTCAGAGCTTGTATACCAGAGGGCACTTTTGTCACTCTTCCTGTCTTAATGCTATTCCCCTTACATAGGCAAGAGTGACCCATTTTCAGTTGTTTTATTTTAGTTGTGTCACTTTAGAAATACTAGTGCGATATTTACATTTTATAGTGACCCAATCTTATTTAATCCAATATTTTTCAGGCAGATTGTCGATTAATTAAAAAGTTAGTTCTCTTTTACTGTGAAATATTGGGTGTTAGAAGGATTAGGATCGGGTTTTAGGGCGAGTAACTTTTCGGTTCTTACGCCCTCTTTATAGAAGTTTAGTTAACCTAAATATATGTTTTTCCATTCCCCCCCCCATCAATAAATATGAATAACAACTAAAATATTTGGATGTTAGGTAATATGTAACATCCAATATTTTACAGTAAATGTATGGCAAATGTGCGTATGGATGCGTATGGTATGCTTTTACCATACCATGTTATAGTAAATGTGTTTTGTTGTCGGAGAATAAGAATAAGCTGAAGTGAACCTGTGTGGAATATTCCGTGGTTATCATCTCCGTAATGCTAGTTATTTTTGTCAGCGCCATTTTTGTTTTGTTTGTTATTGACAATTATTTTTGGATTATCACACATTCTGCATCAACCTCCATAATGATCTGAATATCACTTTTAAGAAAGATGTAAACCATATTCCACCGTTTCCACATCAGAATCCTAAGGTCCTCTCCTTTTAGAGCGTCAACCAACCACTCCCTCCACCAAAGCGACTAAGAAGAGAGTGGCACAGAGATCTGCTGCAGAGTCCCTTAAGTAAAGAGTCAGCAATGAGTCAAGTGTGGCCTTGAGCCTTGGAATTTGTGTTGGAAAAAGCCTTCGATTTGGCCTATATTCTAGTAATAGTTCCACTACCTCTAGCATTCCTGAAGATGATGTTGATAATGTGTTAAGAATGTGAAAATAAAATATTTATAAATTTTTAACGAAACAATCAAGAGTAATTACCCAAAACATTTGCGGATAAAACGACTTTTTAATAAGGCCAAAGGACGATTGATAAACTATTTGAAAGGACTATATAGGAGAAAGAGGGAGAGAGAGAGATGAGATAATCGGAATAAGGCCTGGAATATCCCTAGATATAATGTATGATAAGTGATGTTGGTAGTGAAAGTGGCAGGAGATAAGAATTCCCCTAAGATCTAGTGGATATGGAACAAGTTCAAAGGGAACAGGATAGTCTTTATACTACAGGAATAGGGGGAAACTCAGAATAGGGTCAACTCTCCGCATTGCGGTTCTCACTCTCTCTCCCTCATTCCATCTCTCTTCTTCTCTATCATCTCTCTACTCATCCTGTCTCAGTTCTTCTTCTCCCTCACTCATTCATTTTCTCTCTCAGTGGGTTTTCTCTCTAACTCATTCACCTTCTCTTCCTGTGTTTCGTTACCTATCCCTCAGTGCGTTTTCTCTCTAACTCATTCATCTTCTCTTCCTGTCTTTCGTTCTCTCTCAGTGCGTTTTCTCTCTAACTTATTCATCTTCTCTTCTTGTCTCATCTTCCCCTCTCAGTGCGTTCTCTCTAACTCACCCATCTTCTCTTCCTGTCTTTCTTCCTCTCTCAGTTCTTCTTCTTCCTCACTCATTCATCTTCTCTTCCTGTCTTTCGTTCTTTCTCCGTGCGTTTTCTCTCTAACGTATTCATCTTCTCTTCCTGTCTCATCTTCCTCTCTCAGTGCGTTTTCTCTCTAACTCACTCATCTTCTCTCCCTGTCTTTCTTCCTCTCTCAGTTCTTCTTCTTCCTCACTCATTCATCTTCTCTTCCTGTCTTTCGTTCTCTCTCCGTGCGTTTTCTCTTTAACTCATTCATCTTCTCTTCCTGTCTTTCGTTCTCTCTCCGTGCGTTTTCTCTTTAACTCATTCATCTTCTCTTCCTGTCTTTCGTTCTCTCTCCGTGCGTTTACTCTTTAACTCATTCATCTTCTCTTCCTGTCTTTCGTTCTCTCTCCGTGCGTTTTCTCTCTAACTCATTCGTCTTATCTTCCTGTCTCAGTTCTTCGTCTCCCACACTCATTCATCTTCTCTTCCTGTCTTTCTTTCTCTCTCCGTGCGTTTTCTCTCTAACTCATTCATCTTCTCTTCCTGTCTTTCTTTATATCTCTGTATTTTTTCTTCCTTTTTCTATACCTCTCATTCTTCTTCTATTGCTCTCTTTCTTTCTCCCTCTGTGCATTTTCTTCCTTTTTCTATCTTTGTCATTCATTTTCTCTTCCTCTCTTTGTTTCCTACTCAGTTATTTATATCCCACATTCTCCCTCTCTCATTCATCTTCTATTGCTCTCTTTCTTTCCCACTTATTCATTTTTAACCGATTTTCTCCCTCTCTCAGTCATTTTCTCTCTTAGTGTTTTTTTACTTCTTTTTTTTTATCTCTCTCATCCATTTTGTTTTCTCTCTTTCTTTCTGACACAGATCTTTTTATCCCATTTTCTCCCACTCTCATTCATCTTCTCTTGCTATCTTTCTCTCTCTCAAGGTCTTTTTTATAAACTTTTCTCGCCCCCCTATCTCTGTCTTTTTCTCTTATTATTTCCTTGTATTATTACTTTCCTCCGATTGAAGTTGAACTTGCTTTACATGCCGTAATTTAATTTTTTCGACCATGAAGATTTTTTGTTGTTTTTTTTTGGGGGGGGGGGGGGGGTGAGTGGAGGAGGTACAAGATAAAACATATAATTTTAATGATGTTTACATATAGGAGTTACAAAAGACTGATTTTTCGCAATGGTGTTTCAAGTTTTTTTTTGCGTTTTTACCGCAAAGGAAGCAAAAACGAAAAATATGCCAAAGGACTTTTATTCTTTCTTTTTCCATCCTGCATCAATTCCTGAAGTTTGGCCGTTTATTTTGGGGACAACCTGTATATAAAAAATAGAACCCCAAGTACCTCAAATCAAATTGAAAATGTAAAACCATAGGTCATTGCTGTAGTTTCCGGAATTCTTTGAAAATTCTATAAATATACGGAAATAGTTAATTAACATTAAAATTTTGTTTCCCTAATTCAGAGTAGCTTAAAGTAAATAGAAAAAAAAAAGAAATGTCCTTGAACTAAATACACGGTGTTTTTCCCAAGGAAGCAATTTGCGGATGCATTTTCCAGCAAATTGAATCTCCTCGTTGTGGCAGGGGACATGGGGTCTTTGCGGTCGCCCGAGTTTACAGGCTGTTAGGAAATTTTCTAATTACACGTAAACACTTAGACCTCGGGACGAAGGTTAGGGCCAGCCGGGCGGAAAAAGGTTCCGGAAGGGCTTCTGAGGGTGGACAATCAGGTAGCGAGCTTTATGGACTGTTAAACACCTCGGGACCTTGAGCAGGTGCTTAGGGATCTCGCAAGGTCTACCAATAAGCCCTTTTTTATTTGGCGTTTTTGGACGAAAGTAGTCGCATATTTAATAGGGTTGAAAGAACTCTATAGATATGAGTTTAAGAAGGGGGGGGGGAGTTTAAGAAATCCAGCCCTTTTTAGAGTGTTCCTTCTCTAACTACTGCAAGGGAAACCCGCTCTCAACGTGAGGCCGACGACGAAATCCGGAAGTGGCGACGAAAAACGTCGATATTTCCGTTTGCCGCGAAAAAGTACAACATTAACGATAAAACATTTATTTTCGATTTTTTACAAAAACGTTTCAGATCTAAATTCCGATAGGGCGATGTCAATTCTAGATAGAAATAAGTGCTTCAAAATTATTAGTTTTGCTCTTTTTAACGGAGTTTTCGCTCTATTTACCTAAGTTATTAAGTGGTTGTTGTTTTTTAATAGCATTTAACAGTGAAATGTGTATTTTAGTAAAACAAGGTAAGAAAATGAGAAACGTTGTTATAGTGTTTCGGTAATTGTGATTTCTGAGGAACCTACCTAATGAAAAAGTGTAAAAAATAGCTTTGCGCAATTAGTGGCATGACACTTTTGCTAATTGTATCGCTTTTATAGCTTATTTTGATAGAAAAAAGCATTAGCTTTAATTTGATACAGCCGGATTTGTTGATAAAAAAGTAAAACACAAATGTTTTTCAAAACTGTTATCAGAAAGGCAGTAACCTAAATCATGCAAAAAAACAAGAATTTCAAAAATTCCCCCTGGTTCAATTTTTGATAAAAAATCTGAAAAAAATTAATTTGAGATTATCTCATACATCTCTATTCGTGAAAAAATTTTGAAAAATATCAGAGATATGTCGGCACGGACATATATTAAAATTGGTCGATTTGACATGAATTGACCCAAGAGTCCTCTCTCTCTAAATATAGTAGATTCAGTTTGTCCTAATGTTAGTCAATATTACATTTCAACTATTATAGCAATATTTACAATAATGTTTATTTTCACTATTAATTACAAATTATAATATGTAAATTAGTTACAAAATGAATAATAATATAAATAAATAATATAAATCATAATATATAATTAAATAATCTCAATTAAGAATATAATCATAAAATTAGTGAACCTCTATGTAGGTAATAGGTTGTGAAGACAACTTATTTTTGTACACAATTTCGAAATCGGACATTTTTGATGCTCCAAGAGCCTGATAAATAAATTAATCAATATATATATATATAATATATATATATTATATATATACATATATATATATATGTAATGTATATATATATATATATATATATATATATATATATAAATACCTGCAAGAATATGAACTCGAGAACTTAAGCGTTACGATTTATTTCGCGGGAAATATGCTCCTAGGCTTTATGTTCCGGTGGACGGATTCTGCTGGTTAATGAATTCGACCTTTTAAATCAGACGTACGATTTTTGTACAAAATATCGTCAAAATCGGACCATATTTGAGCTTGTGAGAGAGCGAACAGACAAATATACAGATGTTTACGTATACATACAAATTTGCTTCACTATTTTCATTTTATTGGTTCCGGAATTTCGGTTCTTTCGGATTGCGTCATTGCCTCGGTGTCGTAAGCAGGTTTCCTGCCTATAGAGGGACTGAGAAAACACACGCTAATGCTTCCCTTCGTTATAAACCTTACAAAGTAAATTAAATTTCCTGAAGATCCTTTCAATTAATTTAAATCACAACTTTCCCTAAGTTTTTTTCTTTCAAACAA